>VUQR01011905.1:9138-38999 GCA_015108515.1 Hemichromis elongatus
CGTCTATCGTTTGTTTCGTGGTGTTGCAAAATAAACTGCTTACGGTCACTGTAGTGGCTATAATAATTTCCTAAAGTTACACACCCTCTCTCTCTCTCTCTCTCTCTCTCTCTCTCTCTCTCTCTATATATATATATATATATATATATAAAGTCAACAGCTAATGCATGTGAAGCAGATGGGGAAGTATTTCATATTATGATTGTCAAACTTCTTTATAAGTTGTTAAAAACTGCAATTGAAAATCTCAGAAAACACTCTGAAGACATAAACTTGCTTGATAAATGTTCATAAAGTCACAAGCGAAAAGACTGGAAGGATCATCATGCAGCTGCAGGTATTTGTAAACAGACTAACTAAAATATTTAGACAACCTTTAGAACATTAGTGTTTCTCTGTATTTTCTTTTCTTTTTGCTGTTGAAAGTGTTGTTTTTCTGTAGGGAGCCATGGTCCAGTATTTAAAGCCATTCTCCATAGTCAGAAAAACTGCCTTTCTCTGTCTCTTTACAGCCACAGAGCACATAGTATTTTGCTTTGTACGTTTTACTCTGTGTTTAAATGAGTGCTCACTCGGTGATATAATTTGGTTCATTTTCATTTATTTGAAGGTCCTGCTGAGGCTCTGGTGTCAGAAACCTTGAAGAGGGAAGCATTCTCCTGGCATTGCTGCGAGGGTTTATCATTTGAGATGGGCCCCATTTTGCCCATATTTGCTTGCATATTCTTTCTATACGTTTGTGGATTGCATTTGGGAAATCAAATTTAACATAAACTATAGTAAAAGAAAAGAAAAACAAACTAAAAAATCTCTGCTTCAATTTCATTTTCATCTTTCCAGTTCTTTGTGATTAAAGCATGTCTGTTTTTAGACAGTCTCAGTTTAAATGTCTCTGCAACTGAAATAAAAAAAAAAAAAACAGACAAAGAATGCCCTAGATGAGTTCCACTTTGCCGATTCACTGCTGGATACAGCTCATTAAACTCAGTTCAATATATTGTGTTAATGTGCAGATGGCTGTTTTGTATCTTTAACAGTTCTTTAATTTGAGTGTTTATAATTTAATTCTAGCATCTTTTTTTGCATATTGCATGGAGTTTCTTTTTTTCTTCAAAGTTAACTGGTTTAAGAAAATGAAAAATAGGAGTAGTAGTTGTGAAGTATACATTATGAAGACTATGCAATGTAATAGTGAAAGAACAATAAGTCATATAGGCAGTGAAACGATTTTTGGTTTGTTTGTTTTATGCTCATTTTTGCCCTTGTTAATTCCCTAGAATAAAAAAAATACTTTATAATGTTACTATTTAAAACAAAGAAACACAATCATATATATGTTTGAATATTAAGAAAACAGAGACTTTTAGCAGTGGCAACATAATGACAGAGATCTGGCTTCTTTCTATGCAAAGCCTGTGCCTGCATTCATTGCAATAGTCGTTAAACAGAGAGAGCACGCTGTTGGTGACTGGCTGAGTTCGGCTCAGCTGACGATACAGCAACACTTGTCTTATCTAATTTCCATGGTGATGGTTCTATCAAAGCCACCAATCAGAGAGCTTTACCCTGCAGAAATCAATAAGATATGTGTGCTTAGTAGCATCTCAGCAGATTAGGAGGCTGTATAAAGAATGAACTATGAAGGAGATGGAACAGGTGTGAGATAAAATGACACCCTGGAGAAACATCTCCCGGAGGCCTTGACAACACAAACACACATACGCTGACACAGATGCAAGCCCACTGTGCAAACGCACATAGACATTCATATATATGTATAATAACATCTGCATGTGTGATCACATGCGTGAACATATTCATTCACATCACACAAAAAAAGTGTATAGAGTGTAAGGTGGTAACAGAAGTGGGGGAGGGTAGGAAGAATGGCTTTCTATAAAAAAAAAAAGTAACCTTGACAGTGACATTGCTGCTTCGACTCCCTCGATTCAATTCACGCACGCAAGCAAAGCGTGTTGTAAAATCTCAATCCATCAAGACATGTACAGATATCTTGTAAACTATTCCAAGGGTACATTTATATGAAACATTAAACACAGCTCGGCTAGCTTTCGGGCCCTATTTACCTTTGCTTCGGTGTGATCCCAATTACATTATGTAAACTGCTGATTCAAACAACTGAGTTTTAAAAGACTATTATCAGCTGTGGTTATAACCCTGTTAGAGCTAAAAGCAAAAAAAGATTCCTGCATGATATTTTCACAGCAAATAAAAATTCTGATATTTAAGATGATGAAAACACACCATGCATCTGTTATCGATCCCTCAATAATGTTATCATGGACTGCATGTGCAATTCGCTGTATGTTTCATGTCCGCTGCGTGTGATACTTAGTTATCTTAGACTGGGGCTTCTGCTACAGGTAATGTTAGGTTTGCAGTAATTTTGTGCAATGCCAAACTTAGAAGGGAAAGAATTATGCAAAAGGGTCACATAAGTCAAGAATGATTTATTACCTTTCATCTCTCTCTCATTGTGATACTGAAGACCGTGTGATGAATTACATTGTATTCTCTCTGAGACTTCCATTGTCTTCTAATGTGGACGATTGTGAATGGGTCATGTTGGACTGCTCAAGCGGTGTCACACTCCCTTTTTATTTCACGCAGCTTTCAATCACTATGCCTTCAGCACTATATGTGTGATGTGCTTTGGATGGTTGATATAGTATACTGCTCGCATAATGGTTGTGCACAGTTAGCCTGAAATGAAATATAACTTACACGTGATATCAAAAACCATGATCAGTATGCCATTTTAAGTCTTGCATATATGTTCTAGAAAAATGCATTTTTGGTTGCATTGTTTTAGGTAATGTGCATTAGTTTAGGATGAGTGATTTTAACACATTTCCTTTGTGGTGGTTTTTGGAGTAAATGAAGCAAATAATTCACTTCTATGCCAGACTATATGAGACTTCACACTGTTGCCCATTGTACAACTGTAAAAGTTAGCTCTGTGAGTGTTCTTTTTATAACAAGCACGATATCAGTGACCTTCAAGAGAAAAAAAAAAGTCAACAATCATGTGAAAAAGAGAGAACAAAGACCAGTTGATTTCACTGACATTGGAAAGTCTCCTTTCGTTTAGGAACATTAGTCTTTTTATTATCTTTTTATCTTCTTCCAGAAACAACATTACTCTGCTTTGCATTGCTTCCTTGGGGTTCTCTCTTTGTCCCTGTCTACATTCTTTCTGTGTTACTCCCTCTTTGTTGCTCTCTTCATGCAAGCCTAATGCCTTCTGTCTGCACCAGGTGTCGTCAAACACACACATGCCCATTGATGCTGCCACTCAGAACACTTCTAAAGTCAGGAATGTAGTCTTTCACTTTCAAATCACTGGTGCAACACCTCAGTGGGGCAAAAAAAAAAAAAAAAATACACCATTAGTGGTCTCTAGTCAACATGTGCCCTTTCAAGAGGCTGGTGGCAAACTCTGCAGACAGTTATCCATTTTGTGTGTTTGTGTGTGTGTGTGTGTGTTTTTCAAACATTTAAATGTAATCCTGTCTAGTACGCTGTCATCACCCACTAAGACCTTAATATCAGATTTGTAAAATTAAAATGTGTGTGTTTGTGTGCATATTTGTTTCTTGTACCGTATTTTTCAGACCATAAGACACACTGGAATATAAGACACATTAAAGGCTTTATAATTTTTGCTGTGTAACTTTGCCTTATCCACTTTCTGCTGTAACAAAACAAATTTTCCACATGGGTCTAATAAAGGTTATCGTATCTTATATTAATGACTAACCTCGTATTGTGGATAGATTATCTCAGTTGTTCTCCTGACCTAAGTTTGGTCCGTTTACAGCATCCTTCGATGTGATTGCTTTTGTCTAAAACCATCGGGAACTATCGAAAAAAAGGTAGCGTTCATCTTCAAGCTTCACTGTGTTTATGTTATGCTAATATACCTGTGTCGTTAGCAATCACGTAACACATCATTATATACCAGCTAGCCCAATTTCAGTAACCCTACAAACGTCACTACTGTTTAGTTTTTTGTCTTCATTTATGTTGGAAGTGATAGCAGAGCTGTACATTTTACTTATGTTGAGAAATCTCTCAGTCAGATCATATCATGTTTAGGTAACTAGCGAAACCAGCAAGCAAACTTTCTGCTAACTTCCTGCTAACTTCTAACTCCGTCAAATTTAATAAATTCTGTTTTCATGGATGCTTGGATGTTAAACTTAATTGTTACACCTGGTAACGCAGCAACGCTGACCATTTTATTAAAGATGATAGAATTTAGACAGTTTTTAACTCTTAGTGTGGCTCAGTGTTCATTTGACTTTAGGACCTGAAGCGTCCATGAGTCTCCTGATTACGGTAGCCATAATGCTCCGATAATCCATCAAGCAGCGCAGCTTCATAGCTTACCAAAGTCGTACTAAAAACTTTTTTGACAGATTTTTTGAGTGCCGTGTACCACATAAAATCAGTTCGAGGACAGTAAACACAACCAGAATTTATACATAATGTGCACATGATTATAGGGCGCACTGATGATTTTTGAGAAAATTAAAGGATTTTAAGTGCGCCTTATAGTACAGAAAATAAGTTACCTCTGAGAAAAGCAGTTTGTTACTCTATGTTATAACACAACACCAAAGGATGGCCACACCCCAATGATCCACAAGAAATCTAGAGTGTGCATAAGCATAGACATGAGTGTTTCTGATCTTCCCTTTGTTCTCCTTGCAACTAACGCCAACGTCAGTTCAGATTTATTGAGTCTGGGATGGGACACTGGGAACATATAGAATATAAGACGCCCTGTTTCACTCACAAGAGCATCCCACCTTCACCTGTCATCCAATATTTCTCATTAAAAAACAGTCAACAGTCTGATTAAACTATTTACAGGAAAGCTAATGCACAATCACAGGAATGCACAATCATGTTCAACAGTGCAGCCACCTTTTAATAATAGCACATGATGAAATTACCTCTGACCACAGTCATGGGTCGGTTCAGGGCTCTTTCCATGTTTATTAAGTTGTTCATGCAACCGTCTTGTATCTGTGACTCTCTACAGTTGCTCCAGTGTCAGCTGTTCCTGTCTGCCATATTTGAAGTGCCGTGAACAAGAGTAGTTGTCCAAAGAAGAAGTAAACAGAAACTTGGGTGTGAAAACTCCCCTTCGGGTGAGGGGCATTTTGCACAGTCTGTTGTGGAAATGTGTGCTTTCCTCCAAATTCATCTGCGTGTGTGTTTGTGCTTATGTGACTGAATTATTAATACCTGACAAATGACGGACATTTTGAACAGGACCCTACAATCAACATTGATTAAATATAAACAGTGCGCACGTGTGAGCAAATGTGTTTCTACCACTGCCGCTGGAGCTGCAAGCAACATTTCTCTGAGAGAGGAAGCCAAAAATTGTGGCTAATGACAGAGGTGAAATCTACAGTACCAGGCAGTGTTTGAGGAGGCAGACGGGTACTGTAACATCACTGCTTCATCAACATCTTAGAAGTTTTCTTTTGGGTTGTCTTTTTTAATTATTATTCAGACCTTTCCTTTTTTTTGGTTTCATATATTTCTTTGACTATAAATGAAAGTGGCAGACAACAAGAAACATAGAGAGGAAACATAATGTAGAGGAATTTGTGTTTGTAAGAAGGAAGAGTAAAAGTGGAAAGTGGAAAGAGTGAGAAAAATGGAATATAAGGTATATAACAGCGCTTTGGTGTGTGTGTCCATGTGTTCACCTGTCCACGTTCACCTGGGAGAGCGAAAGCTTAGAATGAGATCAAAGGCAAACAACTTTATTGACGGTCTCCATAATTCAGCAGCTATACCAGGGGTCATAGTCTTTCCTTTGAGGTTGAGCTGCAGAGATGAATCTTTAATGCACTCCTGCCTGGGAATAATGGATGGCACGGGCTACCTACTACCCACAACTGCTGCAAGAACTTGGAGTGGGGGAGAAACGAAACGGGGTAAAGGGGAGGGAGTACAAAGGCCATGTATGAACTGTGAATGAAGAGAGGAATGAACAAAGCAAGGGATGTGAATAAAGGGGAGCCGAGTGTGGATTTTTGCTTGGTTTATAAATATGTGAGCTCTTTTTTTTATATGGCTGTATGTATGCAGTATATGTGTCTTGTGGATTGGTGTGCACTGCACACTTATTGTGCTGTGCTGTATGTACAGTATATAGGCTGAATTTCCTCTCTTTTCACAGCTGTGTGGCTCTGAGGTACCCTTAGGGTAGAGGGATGATTGAGCTGCGCCACCCTTCCCACTGTGACCTTCTAAGCCTCTGAGCCCATTGTGGTCCCCTGGCAGTCCCACCCTAGTCCACCTGCTCTCCCTGCACCTGGACTTGAACAGCACATGCACACTAGTTCTGTTCCCCCTGGACGCAGGGGAAGCTTCAGGACCTCCTAGGAGGGAATGAACAATGCTGCAGAAGAGCAACACTGTCAAGCCCAACAGTGAATTGTGTAGTTTTGCACAGTGCATAATTCTCCGTCTCAACAAAGTTGCCTTTTACACTAGAGAAGCATCTTGTTACTTGACTTGCATAAATCACACTGGTCTCTTGTACATAAAGCCTCAGTTTTGTACAACGTCAGATAGGAAATTTTAGCTAACTCCAGCTGACACCATGTAGCAGGTCTAAAAAATAGAGCCTACCTATTATTGAAATAGGACAAGTTTATGTTTGTGTCATGTTACTCATAGTTTATCTTCCTTATATGCCTCTCTGTACCCATAAACAAGCCATCTCTAATTTTAAGTACCCCATGTTTATATCCCTGACGGCCAAGATGAGCTTTAGTCCTTCTGATGTTTAGAGTGCTGTCAGAGTGGTGTCACGCACTGCACTAACATGCTAACGTACTGCATAGCTGTGCCTGAGGGGACAGAGGAGAAACTATCAGAGTGAAATAGCTAGAGTTTGTATTTTCCTCTCAGTAAAACTAGTTTGTAGGTATATTGCATTAAATCATATCCACGCATTGCAGGGAATTTACCAAAAGTAATGTATTAAAAGAAGTATGTTATATTATTAGAGAGAGCGAGTCACATAGTGCTGTGAAACTGGGTCACCCGCAGTCAGAATGTGGAGCCGGCTCGTCTGAGCCGAAATGAGGTATAAAATACAAACAAATGAGCTTGCGATGCAATAAACCGAGCATCACACATTGCCTCAGCCCCTTCCCTCATGCTCACACACACCCAACCAGAAGCGCACACTTCACATTTCAGCTTGCACAAGATTACATCTCAGCATCTTAGTCAATCAAAACCTCCCATTGCCTCCCTCATCTCCAGCTCTAACCCAGCACAGGGTGGAGGCGGAGGTGCGGGTGAAGAGGGTGTGGTGTGGGGGAGGAGTAACAGGTTTTCTGGGTGGTGGCAGATGAAGAGAAGCAATAGAGGATAAGAAAAAAAGAGGGAAAATGGTGCCTATAACCTAACAAGAGGCAGAGAGAGAGAGAGAGAGAGGACGAGAGAGAGAGAACGAGAGAGAGACCCTTACCCCTTGCTGAAGCTCAAAATACATTTCACATTCAGTGGTTGAAAAAAAAACAGGCAGCTGCATGGCAGCAGAATGCTTGGAATAGTGGAGGAGAGTTCATTATGGAATGACATTGACTCTGGCTGATTTGCTGAGACGAATCAGATTGCAAAATGAGACATATGCGTTTTTTTCTCCTCTCAATTCCCATCTCCTAGTGCGCAATGAAATATTAAGTCTTCCTGTATGGCAGCGCCTTAAATTGCATGCACAGCTCACACAAAGGGCCTAGAAATGTGCCATTACCTAGCTTTAATCTGAACTATTTTCTCGGCTGCCTGCCTGCTCTCTCCTACCTAGAGGAAGGATTGTTGATCTGAAGGATCGAAATAGGGAACAGAGAGACAATTCCATTTAAGAGTCCCGAATTCCACTCTCACCTCAATTTAAGGACATCCATTCGCTGATGAAGCTCATGTCTTTTATCAAAAATGCAGCAAAATCTAGGACATGAGGTGCCATAAGCACACAGTGACAAGGGTGTTAATAACTAGGATATCAGTAACTGTTATTAATGTTGCTGCAGTGATACTGATATTTATTTATTTTTTGATGAGACAGTTATTTTTAAAATTACAAGCTCTTTAGGAGAACATTGTAAAATTGCATCATTTAGTATAGATAACAAAATCAGAATTTCTGTAATAATGCTCAGACACAGCAGATTTACTAAGTCAATCCATCCATCCATTCATCCATCCATCTTTTTCTGCTTATCCGGGCCCAGGTTGTGGGGCAGCAGCACCAGCAGAGAAGCCCAGACCACCCTCTCCCCAACCACCTCCTCCAGCTTGTCCAGGGGAACACCAAGGTGTTCTCAGGCCAGCCGAGAGATATACTCTCTCAAGCTTGTCCTGGGTCTTCCCTGGGATCTCCTCCCAATGGGACATGCCCAGAACACCTCACCCAGGAGGCATCCTTATCAGATGCCCGAACCACCTCAACTGGCTTCTTTTGATGTGAAAGAGGAGCAGCTCTACTCTGAACCCCACCCGGATGGTCGAACTTCTCACCCTATCTCTAAAGGAGAGAGCAGCCGCCCTTCAGAGGAAGCCCATTTCCGCTGCTTGAATCTGCGATCTTTCGGTTACTGCCCGCAGCTTGTGACCATAGGTGAGGGTAGGGATAGATCGACCGGTAAATTGAGAGCTTCGCTTTTACACTCAGGTCTTTCTTCACCACAATGGACCAGTACAGCGTTTGCTGAAGCCGCAGCACCAAGCCGTCTGTCGATCTCCCCGTCCCTTCTTCTGTCACTTGTGAGCAAGACCAGTGCACCCAACCCCTACAGTACCTCCTGCATGTGGTGGGCCAGCTGGAAGATGGGCCCATGTCCCTTTTTCAGGCTGTGCCCGGCCGCGCCCAATGGACTAAGGTCCAGCCACCAGATGCTTGCCCTCAGGAACCCTTACCGGGCCTGGCTCCAGGGTGACGCCCCCGGTAACCCTATCCCAGGCAGGGTAAACTGCTCCCTCGATGGTTTTCTCATAGGGGTCTTCTGAATCGCTCTTTGTCTGGTCCCTCACCCAGGACCAGTTTGCCATGGGAGACCCTACCGGGGGCAAAAGACTCCAGACAACACAGCCCCTGGGATACCTGGGACACACAAACCCCTCCACCACAATAAGGTAATTGGCGATTTGTATCTTTAATATGTTTCATACAAATGTATTTATTTTGTTTTTGTTTCAGATGTTTTTTTTATATATACAGTATATATACAGTACTTAGCTAAAAATTGAGTTGCATTCATGCAGGAAGAGTTTTGCAGTGATGTGGTATACAACGACAGTGAAATTCTGCAACTTTGAGAAACAATTGGTGTAAGAATCAAATGATGCAAAGTGGGCGTGGCCTCAGATAAATTTTTCTCAACTTCAGGGCAACTGACTTAAGCATCTACCAGTAAGAGTCCAGGATACTGGTGATTGACATTTTACAGTCTTATCTAGATATCTAAATGTTTAGAGGGTTATCTATTCAACCAGAGCCTGGAATGTGTCCAAGTAACCAAATCTTAAAAGCAATGAGCAACCAGGGAATTGTTCCCTGTGTGGACATTCCTTTAGGCTTAGCTGTATTTAAACTTTCCACTGTTTAAGGATGTAATCGTTTATTCGCGTCCACCTTTTTTTTCAAGTCCTAATTTTACAAGAGAACAGGCATTCTTAATTTAAACTGACACTCTTTAAGTAGACAAGTGTGTGACAATGAAGTCATTCATTGATGGTTGGTTTGGATGAATGATCTTTGCTGATTAATGAAGGATGTACATAGCGCCACTGCTTTGTGGACTGCCCAAGTGTCAAGTTCAACATTTCAGGTTGGGCTTTCCTTATAATTTTGGACCTGGAGGGAACCATGTTGAAAAAGAAGATGGAGCAGAAAGTTATGCACTAAGCCTCATTAGATTGGTCAGCAAAGTGAATCCATGGACCGTATACATGCAAAGCACAGATACAAATCAGGTTATTATGTAAATGCAGTGCTAAAATTTCAGTTACTGGTAAAACTGGAGCTCAGAATCTTTGGTGGATTGTTAAATAACCAAAGCGAGCCATATTATCATGAAGAAACGTCTTTTTTTGACATTTTCACTTTAACTTCATTTCATCCCTGCAAGGTATCACTTATTATAACATGTATTTAATATCCTAATATCCTTAATGATCAGTGCCAGAAAACAATATGCTTTTGTGTTTTCTTTCAGAATGTGGCCAGTTAAATGTGTTGTTTTCAGATATAACTTGAAGGACTTATTGCTTTCCTCATAAAATGAAACTTTCCTCATGAAATGCAGAGAACGTTATTGTGAAATCCATGTGTGGCTATAGGTTGACAGAAACAGTGGTTTTCCCTATTGATACATCTTTTCTTGTGCAATTCAGTTCACCTCCACTGGTGAGCTTTCTCAAGTTGAATGCTGCTGACTTTAAAACAACTGCGGCGCTCTTTAAAGTTCCCCCAACCACTGAAATTTACATTATTTGAGCACTTCTGTGGGATCAAGTGTTACCCATACTATTTCATAACACATTTTAACAAGCCACATATTTTACCTGGATTCTTGATTGCTACAATGGTGCTATCACACACCCCTCTACATTGTCTCATAATGCTTCTCTCAGGGATTTTACTGGGGCCTAATTAGCCATCTTGATGGATTGTATAGACCATGTGCTGTGCTCTTTACACAGGGTGGTGGGCTGTGGGCTGTGAGAGTCTCTAGAGTGTATGTTAAGGCAGTACTTCCCTTTCGGAGAGTGCTAGCCATTAGCAAGCCTCTTACCCATCCAACACAGGGGATTATGGGAATAAACGAGTGATACTGCACGACCTTGGCCTCACACCACCACTCCAGCAACAGCACATCACGTTCTGTGGGTTTTGTGTGTGTATTACCATGGTTGTGTGTTTTTTGTTGTGAATGTATGCGCTGTTTTCCGAGATGTGAAGAAAAAAATAGAGAGAAAAGGGTTCACCCATAAACACCTCATTCAAGGGCAACCTGTACAGTGAAGACCACCTTTTCCCCGAGACCTATGTGCGCTCTTTGGCAACAAGTCAAACGTCTAGAACAACTGAGATCTGAAAATGATGTGAAATCTCACCTCAGTGCATGCTGAGATGCTGACATTCTCCTCAGGATGAGCTGAAATTTCAAGGGAAACAATAGGGGATGGGGAATTACATCTCGCTGTACTCAGCAAGAAGTTGAATTCTCTTATTTAGTCTGTCTCTATCAAGCTATCAATTAACATCAAAACGATCCCATGGAACTTGACAGCCTTGCAGGGGCTTCATAGCAAGCTTTCAAAGCCTCACTGCAGTGTTACATCGAGAAAACAAGCTGACAGTGGGTTGTGCGAAGGAAAAGAAGGAAGAAGAGTGAAATGTACCCTTGTTTTTTTTTCTTTTCACATACCTGCTACTGGATAATGTGACCTAACAGCAGATGATTTCTGTCACAATTGATCCGTTGCGCTGAGCCTTTACGCTCCACTGCTAACAACTCTATTTAAGGCGAGTGTCTACCATCCCATCACCTGCAGAGATGAACTGTTAGATAGTACAACATTTACATTTATTTCTTCCCCGTTGATACTATCACTGTCTCTCCACCTCTGTGTTATTCTTTATCTGTTGGAGCATTTCTTTACCTTTCTCTACAAACTGACTAATCAAGGGTGCTAAATATGCACACGCACACAAATGCAAATATTTTATCCTGTTGTCTGGTCCAGATGGCGGTTGCACCAATAACCAGTAGAGGGAAACAAAGCACTATCATTTTCCCAATGGCAGCTGCTGTTATGGTGGCCCTCATCTGCTGCTGTCATCAGTGCAACAGGCATATCATTCAAAGTCTCTCGTCATCCTCCACAGAGTCCTTTCATAACTCGAAGAAGTATTTGGGAAAAATATCACCTGTGATAGAAAAAAAATCATGCTCTACATGAGGATAAAAATATGCAGTTTTATCAGACTACAGTAAACAGGTCTATGTCACTGTAGGTGAATTATGCTGCTAAGCAGTTTTCAAAGCAGAGCCTGTGATGGGAGAGGGGCTCTGCAGCTTACATTCCTACCCACAGCATAGTGATCATTGTCCAGTTCAAAAGCTGATTCTGCAATGCATTTGCATCAGAGCAGATTCTGTGAGGTGGATACCCATTATAGCTAACTTCACAATAATAGAAAAGAACGATTTTATTTCACCTTCATCATTTCGTTCTCCAATTTCTTTTATTTTTTTATTCAATGCTGAACATACTTTGCAAGTTAATCCAAAGGGAACCATTGATGCTTAAGCATTTTGACCTTTGACCTTGTGGTTCTGGCAGCATCAGAAGATAAAAGAAGAAGAAGAAGCATAGTTAACTCTCCCCCCCATTACTGACTTCATTTAAATAGTGCACATCGTTGGAATAAATTATTCATACAATCAACTTGCTAATCATCTTTTATGGAACATCATCTAGGGAATGGCTATTTTTACTTTGCTCATTTTGACACGGTGTTTTCATTCACTTCCAGCTGAGCAGCTTGTGACAATATTAACAATTAGGTTGATGCACAGAAAGTAATATGTGATCAGAATAATAGAGGGAAGGAAGGAGATAACAACAACACATTCTAATAAAATTCAAAACAGAAAAACAACCAAACGTGCAAAAATAAAGAATTTCTTCCACAGGTTCATTTTTTTTCTGTGCAGCTTGTAAATACAGTATGCAAAGTACACATTTATTTGCTGATCACATATTTGGTGCAAGAAAATGATGAACAAAATGTATAATACCCCATAGTATTGGTTTTATAGAAAGGCAGAGTACGTGCACCCAAAACACCAGCGAGACTAGTAAAAAGTTTTAAAAGGTGGACTAATATGTTATGACAGGTGCCTATGTCCATCATATCACTGTGTTGATATGCATGCTGTTGTTTTGAGCCAACATGTCACACTCGGGCTTCCCACTACAGAGGACTAGTCATTCAGCAATGACAGATTAAAACAGCTTTTTCAGCAAGCCACACAGGAACGGTTGGTTATATAAAAAAAAATAAATAAATGTGGAAAAAGTCTTCTGATATTGGCAACATCAAAGTTATGTTCAGTGTCACAAGTTTCAAGACAGATTTCCTATGATCAAGGTGGCTCTTACTGAACTATGTTCATAACAGAATCTACACATACTCGCACTATATAGTCTTGACAACTTGACAAGACATAGCTCTAGGAACCTGATGAAATCTTGCAGTGAAATGCAAAGTAAGAGAAGCCAAACACTCAGCATTACTGACACGCTCTCTCTTAGTCTTACTTGTCTTTTTTTAGTTATTTCTGAATTGTCATTTTTCATTCTATTTGTTTCTCTATGGTTGATGCCAGAAGGTGAAATACTCATTAAATCTCATTGATGGGGGAAAATGTAAGGGTCATGCTATTTTGCATTTCATACTTGCTTGATGTTTTCATTTCTAGTTGCACACTGTGTTTTTTCCCTTTCTGATTTCCTTATTCCTTATATTTTTCAGCAGGCAGAAGATTCATATGAAGGCTTAAAACAGGCTCTGTGTGGGACAGATAGCAGAAGGAATTAACAGCCATTTCACGCTAGCACCTCGGTGGCCGAGCGGGGCACTGGGAGAGGGAAGCAGCTTGGGTGCAGCCGGGGTGCTGACGACCCCCGAGACTCTCTGTAATTGTACTGCTCTGAAGAGCAGGTAGGTGTGCAAATTACCAAATGTGCCGTGAAAGCCCATTTCAGCCAGCTCAATCACTGTTAAGCATTTCCAAGTTTTGAGCAATTTCGTTTTTGGTTCATTTCTGGAATCCCGATCTCATGAATGGAGCAAAATTTTCTTTTTGTTAACACTTGAATAGTACGGTGTCGATATACAAGATCTGCATTCTTTACTTTTAAACTACAAGTTACAGCACTAAAAAAAAAGAGTTTATTCGGTGAAAGATAAAACGTATTTACAACTGCTGCACTTATAGATATTACACCGATATGGATGTACTGGTAAAAAGAGCACATTTGGGTTTACCACATTAAGCTTAAATATGACTATTATAATCTGCACTATTCACTTAATAGCGCACACCATCATGTATTTCAGTTTCCACTCTTTCCAACTTTTCATTGGACAAAAACTCTCTTCCCCTTGATGTATTGCCTTTATATAAGAAAGTGTCAAAGCTGCAGGAATGTGAAGGATTGCGAGGCGACCTGGGAGCGCCTCGGGGTGGGCAAAAAATACCAGCTGATGTCACACTGGCTTCCACTAACAGAGCTGCAGCCTCGGCAGGCGGCATGGGGTTGGGGACCAGAGCGAGAACAAAGGAAACACTGACCCCTGGGTGCGTGGTAATTCGCTGGAACTACAAAACTGTGTAAACCATAGAGCAAGCAGGCCTGGCACCATACACTGTGATTTCTATCTGGCCTTTCCTTTTGCTGTCAACCACAAGGGCACTTGTGAGGCATGTGCCAGGACTTTCAGGGCACAGATCCTGCAAGCTGTCAGGTGTGGAGAGTAATGCTGACTGAGCGGAGGCTGGGTGTGAACAGTCCCCACCACTGACCTGAAGTAGTGGAACATTTCCATTTTCCTTACGCAAGATGGTAAGTTGTTAAGAAGTAATCCTGATATTCCACACCCACAGAACAACCTAAAATTTTATAGAGTTAGCCTACAACTTGAAAAGGTAATCGGCTATCGCTTCTATTTTAAACCTCCCTCATTCTCCCGGAGCCATGTTTTTGTGTCATATCTCACAGTTTTTCTTTTAATCATTCCAGTTTTTTGTGACTTTGTCCTAATGACATCTGTCATTTTTCTGCACTGATTAGTGATTGAAAAATACATTTTGTGTCAAAAATGCCTAATTCCCATAATTGCAGATTTAATAAATGGAGCCATTTATTCAGTTAATGCTTCTCATACATCCGCAGGTAAAATATACATTTCAAGAGAGGTAGGGAAACTCTATGAGTTATTCTGAAGAAGACTGATAGGATTTTTATTGCCTTCATCATCTGGATGGGAACTTTCCAAGACCTGAAGGTATCAGAGCACTGGAGATGTTGCAGGACACACATCAGACAGCTGGGATATCCCCTGGTCATACCACGCATGAAAATGGAGAGCTAATGCTGCTATGCTGTAAACCCCAGTCTGAGCAGCAATGACACTCATAGGAGTAAGGGAAAGTCCATCTGCTGATGTGACTTCCAATGCTTGGCTGTAAAAACTACTAGAAAAATGTTACCTTTGCTCAACAGCAAAGTAGCAACTGTTTGGTCTTCCTGTCACATGCCAGCATGTCCTGAGCATAGCATGAGGTAAATTGTGTGCTATAACCGCTTGTAGTGTGTGTTTAGCTTTAGTTGTTTTAGTGAGAGTTCGGTTCACGTTGCCAGTAATAAGTCAGACTGGGCAGACAGGGCTGCCCTTTGTCATGGATGCTATTCATAATATTTATAGACAGAATTCAAGGTGCAGCCAGTGGATAAGGGTGGGTGGTGGAGGCTAGAGAGTTCGTTGTTTCCAGGATCTTGTCTCTGCTTTTCACCGATGACGTGGTTCTATTGGCTTCATTGAGTAATGATACCCAGCTTGCACCTCCAAACCTGCAGCCATGGTTCTCAGTTGGAAAACGATGTTTTGCCCACTGTGGGAAGAGATCATGGCCTTTATCCTTTTCTTTCCTCTTGGCGACAGGAGAAATTCTTATGCTTTTCTAGAGCCACAAGTGGGTAAAAGTTTATGCTGTTTATGAACACAACTTCTGAACCATATGCATGAACTTTAAAAAATTTGGTATAATAGAATTACCTTAAGCAAAGTCCAGTGACTTAATTTCTCACATACTTTATTTTTCACAATACTGGATGTTGTGAAAGTATTTTAAATAGGAGCACATTTTTTGTTTATATTTTCACCAAAATAGGCACTGATACCATTCAGAAGTTTTCACGAGAATATTTGTTTGATTTTTGATTTTCTGAATCATGTCTATTTGTGCCAATAACAACAAGGGGCAAAAAGCCTAAAGAACATTAGATTATATCTCGGCAACACTTTGATCTGTCAGTACTTGGTATAGGGACTGCAGACACTTTGTGAATATGCAAGGGAAAAAACATGGCAACTGACCTCTGGATATAATAAGCATGATAAAACTGAGTTTTGTCATATTATTCATGGTACATTTCTCTTAAACTAACTAATTTAATAAAAAAAAAAAAGGATGAAGGAATGAATTAATTCTTGTGTCTGGTTATACTACAGAAATGGTTTCAGTTGTTCATCTGTGATTTTAAACTGAAGGGTGCGACCACGGTGTTGGATCTACAGTGTGATTTATTTAATTTTTGTGTCTCTTTCCTGTTGCTGATAGCAACGGGCACACAGTTATTAGTAATGTAAATATATGGATTTACCAATGGGTGAGTAGATACCCTCATTTGGTGATGGGATGTTACACAAATTTATTTAAATAAAAATCCTCAAGAATGCCATTTTAATTCGAGTCAATAAGAGAAAAATGAAGAGTCCAGTAATTTGTTTTGCAGACTTGAGCAAGAATCACATTTGCAATTCTAAATAATATCCACATACTGAAAAAGGTGAAGTCTTACATTTGAACTAAAGAAATTCACTATGAATCAATCCAAGAGTCATACTAGCAACATGTTTTAATATTAGACAATAATTTCATTATAATAAGAGTGCAATTCAATTCCACTCAGGAAGCACCTTCTGGGTCTAGAATAATGATATTGGGCATAATAATATTAGAAAGAAGGCTGAAGCCTTAATACGGATTCCTTGCTGTGTGCAGTCAAAATTTTCACTAAATATATATTTAGAAACTCTAATTTTTTTGCACAAATTTCTACAGGTAAATCAGCGTCTCTCAGGTTCTTAGGCACTAAATGGTACACTATAGTGTCTTTTAATACACTTGGACTTGCCAAAGTTTACCATAAAGGTATTTTTAAGAGAATAAAAAAAAAAAGACATTGTAAAAATAACTTTGTAATTCTAGTATGCACATTGCAGAAAAATAAATGTTACTGTATGTTCTTTTCCAGGTTCCGTCTTTTGGCTTTCAAGATTTTATACTTTTGGGGTTTGTAAATTCACACTTTTCTTTATCCTTTTTTTTAAATCTCTGAACCTGCCATTGTGAGTCATTACAGTAGAATTCCTGTGTCAAGTCATGTTGCTTTGATGACCGAAAAAATGACTTGCTGATAACAGGAAAAAAGGGCTATGTGGGGCAGAACAAAGCAAAAAAAAACACTCCATTGCCCACATTCCGCCACATTCTGTGGGTTTGAGTGCCACTCAAATGATGTCCTATTTGGGGCATTGCATTGGTCACCAGCATCTATGGCGGGGAACTTACCTCAACTGTAAAATTGGGTGGGCATGTTGACCTCAGAATTTCTACATTGGCCCCGGTTCCTCAGTATTCAGCCACTCAGCTAGATCAGAAGCAACACCGTCTCCTTCACTCATCTCACAGTAGAGAGCATCTATGGCCATTTCACTCAAGCGCTCATGGTCCACAAAGCAGTGATAAGACAACTTGTTGACGTGTGGCACCTAACTCTATGTGTCATGGTCTAGAGTGTTTTTCATTCTGTGCTTGTCACTGTAGTGGGTAGCCAGTTGCCACACTCGGTCAGTTCTCTGACCAGACAAGATACTTTTGCAGTGTTGTTGAAAGAAAATAGAAGGAGGGAAAAATCGTTGAGATTCACTCACAGCAATTTATGTAAAAAAGAGAATTCAGAAAACAGGTTGTTCAGGTTGTTCAGATTGTTTTCTCTTGACTCATCATCTAAACAGTAATATTAAATGGACTAGTACTTATATAGGCGGTTTCTACTCTACCTGAGTACAAGTGATTTACACAACCTGCCTCATTCACACATGCATTTTTTTCTTTGCTCTTTCTATTTTGTAATGGATGCATCGGACAGGAACTGGGATTTAGCATCTGGCACAATGATATTTAGCATGCAGACTGGAGCACATGGGGATCGAACCACCAACCTCTGATTAGCAAATGCTCTACCTGCTCTATCACCTGACTTACAGCCACCTTTGGGGGGGGTGGGTGGGTGGTGGTGGTGGCTGTGGATGCCTTTTTGGGTTTTGTGTTCCTGAACAAAAGATAAAGTCGTGCTCATGCTGGCCAATCTTTTTCTCTGGTATTGCACTGCACTGGGAATACTAAAAAAACACCACTAATGAAAACACAGATGCATGACAATAGGCATTTAGGGCTTCATCTCTCATCCACAGGGGTCATTGAATCACTCAGGCGCTTATCTAAATGTTGACATTTGAACCTGAGAGTAATATCTAGAGGAATTATGGGTTTAAGCTGTCCTTAATGGTTGAGTCGATTGGATTGAAATCAGCAGTCATCCCGTAGCAGCAAACTTCCAGCCCCTAGAAACACAGTGGAGTGGAGAGGCTTGATTAATAATATATCCAAAAGGGTAGGTGATATGACAGCAGGAAATTAAACACACTTATACTGGGGATGGAGGACAGGATGATCAGGACTTAATTAAAGACTTTGAGGGGTAGAGGGCATGATTTAAGGCCAGAGATATACTACTTTCTTTATTATGGGGGCACAGCAAATGGGTGTGTTTCCAGAGACCTTGTGCCCTCATATGACTCTTGTAATGAGTTGCTATTTCTGCTGTGGGGTGATTACCACCCTCCACATGTTAACATGATATAAGTGTCTGGAGAAGAGTCAGCTTTCTAATATTACACGTGTTGGCAATTATTTCACCTCACTCCCACCTCTGTTGGTAAAGAACAGGGGCATTTGGGTTGCTGTTAAAGGCAACCCAAATGCAGAATGTTTTGCATTTCTCATGTTTAATTAGTGCAACATTCCCCTTATTGTACAGTAGCTATTTAATAGTGATGTGGTAAACATGGCGCGTGCTTTGATGAACTGGACACTTGCTCAAGGAATATATCGGTGCAATCTATTAAAAAAGAGGAATGAAGGAAAAGGGATTAAAAAAACACACACTACTACTCTCCTTCAGTTTTAAACAGCTGCATCATACATCTCTCTAGGTGGTTCGAGCTACGATTCATCTTTGGTGGCATGTTTATTTTTATTTACACTTTCTGTCCTGCTATTCGACCATAATTTTATTTGCAACCACACATATTGTCAAGGTGTGCTACACCTGCATATTCACATGCGCATCATTAGAATTTTAAACATTTGACCTCATAATAGCATCATAAGCTGGAAGATTGATAATGAATTTGTAAATACAGCATTTCATTTTAGTCATTATTTCAGACTATCATCCATGTGTCAGGTTATGTAACTTTAGTTATGTGGTATTCCAGCAAGTTTAGCTATAATCTTTGAAAACAGTATCTGATATTTGATAGAGAATTTTGTTTTTAAGTTTGATTCTCTCAGCGCAGAAAGAATATTTCAGGAGAATCAGATTTAAGTTTCAGAATCATTTACTGTGTTTATCTGGTCCAAGGGCAAGCACGTCTTTACCCTCCTAAGATGCAGCAATGTATTATTTTTCCCTCTGTGGTAGGATTGTACATGAAACACCTCTTATGTCATTTATCTGATTCCCTCTGTAAAGTCAAGAGGATGTCCCAGGCTTTCCACTGATGCCACATTTGTGGCAGTGTCGTTAACAGGACACATTAACTTTTATTTCAAATAAACAAGCAATGCAACTTCTACATTTTATAGCTACTCAGGAGGGTAAGTAATAAATTTTTTACAGATGTTATGTTTCTGTTGCTAAAAATCAAAAAGTTTCTTCAATGTGAGTCTTAAATGTGGTTTAGTAAAAATTCACAAATATAAAATGATTTTAACCCTTTCAAAATAAAAAAAACTTTTATTTAGGGTCCTTACTATTCGTAGTGACAACAGGACTCACTTCCTCCCATTTTGAACCTATCACCATAGTTCAGGAAACAGAAGAAGGCAGAACTAATTTTATTCAGAACTGTGGAGGGGGAGTCAGACTTAGAGCTTTCAGGGGATGAGGTGGAGGAAGAGGTTCAAACGTTGGAGCGGGAAGGTGACATCTTGGAGGAGTAGATACCAGCTTTCGAGAAGGCCAAGTAGGAACAAAGTGATGGAATCCACCCTCTCGGAATAACAAATATTGTGTAAGCTCTGAAGTTGTGGGATTTGGTTGTCCTGGCATTAGCTGCTATGCTGTTCACCTACACAGAGTATCTGTGATCTCAACAGATTGAGACAGTGTTGTTGCACCCTCTTCAAGACAGGTCTAATTTTTGATATATTTACTAAATGTAGATTAAACCCCACCACTCTTTCAGTTGAATTTTAACTCTATTGAAACTGGGTTGAAATAGTTTTTAACCTGCAATATAAAAACAGGTCAACACTGGCCATGGGCACCGAGACTGGAGTTGCTGTGATTACATTAAACTGTAAACAGGCAACTAGATTTTGAAGAAGTTGTCCGAGAACACAAATAAAAGGCAGATACTCATCTCTGAAGGTGGCCTTAAAACTGAAAACATTCTGAAACATGAAAGCTTATCTATGCTCATTGCATGAATCGATCGCCCTAGGATTCAAATTCCCTGGAAACTTATATACATTGAAACAAATCAAGACAAAATCTTTAAGCTCAGGCAGTCCATCAAATTAACAAATACCTTGATGTCTTTCACTAGAAGGTGAGACATCTCTTAAGTAGAGTAGAACAAGGTTGCCTCAATCTGCTCCTCAAGACCATTGAAGACCTGTGTAGATGTGCAGATGATTCGCTTCACGGGCCGGTGTCCTCCATGGCAGTTTGTGCCAAGAAAACCAAATCCTATAACTTTCAAGCCCTACCTTACACATTACTACTTATCCATGATGGAGTCGGGATATAGCCTCTGTCTAGGCTACCCGAAAGCTTGTACGTCCTACTCTGAGCTTTGACCTTCCTGATCTGTCTGACCCTCCTCCAGCTCATCTCCTGACAGTGCAAAGTATAACTCCTCTAAGTAACAATGTTTCTGACTCCTCTCCCACTATGACATGTATACTGTTAGTATCACTGTTAGTATCATGTGTTACATGGTCTAACAATCTGCCTTAGGTGACTTTTAGGTATCCAGAATGTAAATCAAAAAGCTCAACTGTTATTTGTTAAAACAGAGTTTTAGTGTTCAGATGTCTTTCCTTCATCTAACTAATGTAATGTAATGCAATAAAAGTACATTTTTATAACAATGACAATCAAAACAATAGTGTTACATCACATCCTATCATTCAGTGATTAAGAAAGAACAAGTGTCCTACATGGACTATAAGATACAAACAAATAAATAAATAAATGAATTCAACCACAACACTAAATTATATATATATAAAAAAAAGGGTCAAAATCTGATTTTTTTCCTCTGGGTCTCTGCAGGTCTTTCTATTAATCCAATTCTGAGACTGTCCTCTCCTACTGACAGCTTTTTAATACTCCAGCCAATCTTCTACTCATCCCTCATTTAGTATGTCGGAACATTTTGCCTATACAAATAAACAATGACAGATACCAAAGATACACAAGATTGTATCTAAACATCTTTATCATTTAGTGAAGATTTGTTTTTGTTTTGGAGGGTTTTTTTGTTCATAGGTGAAGGCATGTTAATGTGACACTCATTTAGCACAATTTAATTAGCTGTCAAAAACATTTGAAGATTTCCTTACCAAAGCAGACACGGTGTCACTTTGAAGCAGAATTATTAAAGCAGCTAAAACATAAAACAAACAAAATGAGAACTGATATTTGTCTTCTCGATTAAACTCTGCGCTCGTTTGAAATATCTCTTGTCTAAGTAGTCTCCTCTCTCCCTTTACCTTTCTTTCCCACCTTCACTTTCCCCTTCCATAGATAGTGGATACAAGGTTGATAAATGGAGCTAATTGTTTTATGGCATGGCTGGCCTGATGCTGGCAGTGCAATCAGGCTGAATGAGGAGGCCTTGGGGAGGCCATTACCCTTCCCATTGTTATAAAGGACAGGAGGACAAGGCTAGGCCAGTGCACTCTGGAGGGACTGGGTCACTGAGACACCCTCTGGCACTGTGCACTGTGGTAGCCTCTGAAACAGACTTATACATATCGTAGGTGTATGCCAAGCTCTAGAATTAAATAAAGTTTGTACAATTTAAATTTCTTGCAATGACCATTAACTGCATGATTTTACAACAGAATGATTTAACCAACTTTACTTTCACACACTTAGAAGTAGAATTTATGTTTGGCGTAAATTAAAAAAAAAAAAAAGTGGGGTTCATCGTTATTATATTGACCATGGATCAAGCAGCTATGTAAAATGAGAAAGGGGTTGCTTGTAGCAATGTACCCACTTATAATTACCACCTGTTGTGGTCCCCTCTCATCACCCTCATCAATCTTGTTTCCACCCACAGCAGACAGCTGTTTTCAGCAAAAATAGCTCAAACCCCTATTATTCAGCTTCAGTGTGAGTAGCTGGTGAACACAGACATACAAGGGCCAAAAGCAGAGTAGTTGATGAAAATAGACAAGACAGGATCCAAAAGAAGACTTGACTTATATCCATCAAGTAACCACAAACGCAACTACAAATCTGTGTTATTGACACTAAATCTAACAGTATTGGTTTAATATTTATAGTAAGTATAGTCAGTAATAGCTGTATCCCACCTGCATTACACATCATGATTTACACTGACTGGCTACTTTATCAGATAGACCCTGTCAGCTGCTTGTTAGTGCAAATCTAATCAGGCAGTCACTTGCAACTCAATGCATTTAGACATGCAGACTTGGTCAAGATAGCTGGCTAAAGTCCAAACATCAGAATGGGGAAAAAAAGTGATTTAAGTGAATTTGAATGCGGCATGGTTGTTGGAACCAGATGGGGGGCTGGTGATTTATTGGGATTTTCCTGCACAACCATCTCTAGGGTTTACAGAGAATGGTAAGAAACAGATAAAATAACCAGCAGTTCTCTGCCTCGTTGATGTTGGTAATCAGAGGAGGACTTCAGGCTGATAGGAAAGCAAGGAAAACTCAAGTAATCACTTGTTAAAAACAAGATATGCATAAGGGCAGCAGAAGATCACACCCTGTCAGCTGAGAACTGAGGCTAGAATTTGCACAAGCTCACCAAAATTAGTTAATAAAAGATCGGAAAAGTTGCCTGGTCTGATTTGTGTCTGAAGAATGTTTCCAGGACCTTGCTGAATCTATGCCATGAAGAATTAAGACAGGTGTAAAACCAAAAGGCGGTCCAACTTGGTAATAGCAAGATGTAGGTAATAAAGTGCCTGGTGGAAAGTTCACAGCGCTTCACATCCAATGATGGATTAATTTCATTTTTCACCTCAAAGCTCCACACACAGTATCCTATAATGACAAAGTGAAAGTGTATTAAAAAAATGTATTAAAATATACCAGTGATAGCAGGTTAATCAGGTTAACTCCAATCAAGTTGTAGAAACGTCGGAGAGATTTCAAGTGGAAACAGGATGCACCTGAGCTCAATTTTGAGCATCGCGGCAAAGGCTTGGAATACCTACATACATTTAATATTCCTGCTTTTTTTATTTTTAATAAATTTGGCAAGAATTTCAAGCCTTTTTTTTTTTTTACTTGGTCATTATGGGAAACTGTGTGTAGGCAAACAATAAATTTCCCTATTTTGGAAAAAAGGCTGTAACATGACAAAATGTAGAAACTGAAACACTGCGAATAGTTTCCTGATGAAAAGTGTGGTTGACACATGATTGCATTTCATCACTTTGACTCCATTTGTCACCTGGAGATACTGGATACTGCAGCAATTTAAGGTGGATAAAGTTGGTTAAAGTAACATCTACGTGAATGTCAGATTTTCTTAGAAGAGCTTTACTTCAGTGGTTTGATTTATCACTGTTTGTATGTATACATTAATTCAATTTGCAATGGTTCCACTTTCAATTATGAATGCAATGATTACTGCAGTTATCTATTTTCTTTTAAACAAAGTCAAAATGACTAATATCTTCTACTATTTTAATAATATGAGCAAGGACAAATAAATATGCCGTCAAAAACATTTTACTCCAAAAGTTAGGAGGGCTCTTTGGAAAACCTTTTTAAGCATATTTTTTTAAAGAAAGGGCAAAAGTTGTTAAGACCACAAGCATCTGTAGTAGCGGGAGGTGGATTACATTAAGAGACGCCTGAGTTCCCATTTATCATTTTTAAGCACATCTTGAATTGGAGCCAAAGAAATTCTGAAGGTAAACATCGGGTTTATAAAAAGTTTATACTGAGACAGAAAAGCTGGCACAGTGATAAAGAGAAGATGTGCGAAAGTAAGAATGAAATAGTTCTTTGAATAAATGAGGCCGTGGTGAGATTTCTGGCAGAAATGCTGCACGGAGCAGCACTCACCAGTTACACACCTCCTCATCACAGTCACCCCTTTCTCACTGACTCATATATCATTCATGTGATATTTGATGGAACATATCAAGCGATGTGGTGTACAAAGATGGGTTTCTTGTGCTTATTTGATTACGTGACCTGAAATATTCTTGTTGGGGCCAACGTCTGCTGATGTAATCTGTGTAAAATGCAAAATGGAATCTAATATCTATGTAAAATAAAATAAATATCATAAATCATGGCAGTTTAAGCTTTTTTTTGGCAGATTACACCCATTACACTGATGTTGCCAGCTTTTTGTGATTATAAACCAAAGCAGAAATCCACTGGCGATAATATCGTCATGATGTATGTAATATTTTTGTTTTTCTAATAGACCCTGAAGAAAAGCTTGTTTCTAGTTGTAGCACAAGTGTACGCATATTTGTCAGGATCACCTGTCTTAAAAACAATATTATAGGCTCTTAAGTGCGTGTGTGAGGGAAGCTAAAGGTTATGAACATCAGTTAAAATGTTATGCTTGTTTAGTCTGAGATATTATATGTTTATTCTGTTGTGTTTACATTTCCATTTCTAATGTCATGTGATGTCATTATTTACCTTCATGATAGCTTAGTGGAGCTGACGTTGAGCGCTGCGTCTTAAAGGGGTTGAGGATGATCCTCGTGTCAGCACTGATAGCAGAGTGCTAAGTGATACTCTGCTAACTGTACAAATTAAGTTGAGAAGATGTCTTATTGGTGTCTGTCAAGATTGAGTCAGCAGTTTGCTACTTCAGTCCTCAAGGTGATTTTAATAGTGCTGACAAAACTGCTTTTAAGAAATCTCTGGCTTCCTTGACGCTGTTTTTTTTTTTTTTTGCTTTAACAAAGCTAGTAAGTGAAAATTTCCTGCTTAGGTCTCAACAAATATTTTTTATAGGAGTTGTATATTGATTCCTCCCACCTGCATGCCCCCCAGCATTTTGGAAATGCTAATAACAGTTGTGCGACAGAAATATTTTTGCTCTTCTTCTGTCAGTAGACTTCTAAACAACCGTGTGAGATCCAACAACTCAGTCTGAATAGTAGTTCCACTGCTAAAATACAGCGTCTGTTGGCAGCAAGTGAAAATGCTTCTCTTTCAGTTTATAGACAGTCTGATCTGAGGTCAGGTGTTGCATCACTTAGACTGTAAAAAGCATGACCCAGACTGTAGACTAGACAAGGGACAATGAGGTTTTTGGAGTGATTTAACACTCGTCCCTAACCCAAACACAATCATACTCCCCACTTTATAGTGTAGCTTCGGTCTGAAGGAGTAAAAGTGGTGGCCCTGGAATTTAATTTAAATGTCTGCTGAAACCAGTGTCTGCTCAAGTGGAAGAGCTGGTCGTTTGATGAAGAGTGTAATGTGAAAATGATATTCAAAGGTATGAGAATTAGAAAAATGAACTACTTTAACCTGTTATCAGTACCCAAGTCTGTGTGAGTGCATCAGCAGAATGTGAGCCAAGGTGCCGATGCTGGCACACTTTCGCTCAGGGCCTGTATTGGAACATTTTTCACCTGCCAGTTAAAATCACAGAAGGAGTGTTAGTAGTAACTTGTTCTGCTGCTTTCTTTTCTTTATTTTTGTATCTTAAGTTTTCTACTATTTGCATCACTGATCACTGTAGTCAGTCAGAAACATTTAATCCTTAAAACACGGTTTCTGATATGCCTGTTCCTTTTAAACCCTGTCAGTGAGAAAACCATTTTTCACTTCCAGTTTTATTCACATCTTCATGGACATGGAGCTGCCGCACATCGTGTCTGAATTGAACAGTGGTAATCATTTCCCTAATGGGAATGTTGGCAATAAAGCATTACAATGTAAGACATTAATATAATCACTTTATGTATGTCTGTAAAACATTAATGCAACAATATACCATTCCTAAAATCATTAATCACAAACTCTTCAATTACCTTCATAATACGAGGACAGAAAATTACATTTTCATGCCCACCTCTTCATGTGGACTTACGCAGCATGTCTTCTGACATGTGTTTGTGTGAGACAAATGACAAAAAAAATGAAGAACAACTTTTAAGGAGGTGGAGCACATCTCATCAATGTTTTTGATAAGAAAACCGGAATGTAAGAATAAATTGCATGCTTTCTGTCCATGTCCTCTTTATAAGGAGCAATTTCTGCTGATATAAGTCATTTACTTATCTGGAACATATCTGAAATGAATTATTTTCTAACTTTTATTCTTTTATACATCAAAATCCATCCACTCATCCATCCAACCAATGTTTGATTGCAGGGATTCCATTGTAACTGTCCCAATCCTTCAAGCTATGGTCATTGTTATCATTGCTTACGGTGAGCCCAGTTGTACACTATGACGTTATTTTTGTGCCTCTATTCTGAAAAAAAATAATTGCAAGTGCAAATGTTGCATTTTGAGGAGAAAAATATTTTGAGCGAAGAAAAGTTTAATTTGAGTGAACAAAATTCATTGCTGTGTGCAAGAAATGTATTTCAGTGTTTGTTATTATCTATACACACAATAACAGCCCCTCTCACTCCAGAACATAGTTAAATTCATTTTTGTTTAATATCTTTAATTATTTTATTTTAAAATATATAATTTTTTAAGACCATTGTTGGTTTTAATCTAGTTTGAACCAAACCACTCCACTGGATTTAGCTACATTCTGTAATGCAGTAACTAGCGAGCTGATTGGACACCGTAACAGCCAATCATAATTTTTCCTTCCAAGTCTGTGATTGGTTGGTTTTGTGGCACACTTATAACAGCGAACAGAGAAATAAGCATGCATGACACACTGAGAGCAGATCCGTAGATGTCTGTGAGCACACAGAGCAGAGATCTAAGCAAGAGCAAATGCCAACAACTGAGCGAGAGGGGCTCTTATTGTGTGTGTATATGGATAATAGCAAACACTGAAATACATTTCTTGCACGCAGCAATTAATTTTGTTCATTCAAATGAAACTTTTTTTTTCACTCAAAATAATTTTCTCCTCAAAATTGCTAAATTTTTTACGTGCACTCAGAATAGAGGCACAAAAATAACGCCATGCTACTCAAGGTAGATGCAACACACACAAAGTGATGCTGATGCCGAGACAATGGAGACCACATTTCCTCTCTCAAACAGGGAAGGAGCCGAGTTCCTTCCAGCTGACGCTACATATTCAAATCAAGACCCCAGTTTCTCTCACTGCCCTTTGTCCAATCATTGGTACTGATTGCAACCATAATTCATCAGTTTCACAATGGCAGTAGATATAAAGGTTTTTCGGAGGGCAATCAGCACCAAATGGTGCTCCTTCACGCTTTGGTTCACTCTTGTCTATTAGTTAACCATAATTGTCCCGTATTTCTCGTAAGTTCCCATTTGGCTTTAAAAATTCCCAGTGAAAAAAATAAAAAAAACAAACAAACAAATAACTCCCTTAACAGACTTCCTAAATATGTTAAATTGCAGCAAAAGAATAATGAAGACTGCTCAGGAGTTTTGTTCATGTAGCAGAGTGAGATAATAGACTCCACTCACACTGTGGCTATTACTCATTGAAGAGATGTGATACTCCTTGTTAGACCTTTGGGGTTTTTGTTTAAAGAATAAACTGTAATTTTTCTCCACACGCTCTGTTGTACTCTGTTTGCGGTTGAGGAGTTACATCAACAAGAGAACCTCACAGGATGCAGCCAAGCAATACTTAATAATATTTCTGCCTTTAATCATTACACTTTATGTTTCAGCATTTCCTGTACACTTGGTTGTGTTTTCAGCATAAAAAGCAACACCTACCCTTCATTATTTGAAAAGTCACTACTCTAGTATTTGTTGACATATTAAAAATAATGATGCAAATAGGGGCACTTAATAGAATTTCTCATAGGAGCTCTGGCTGGGCTTCAGAAATAATACATGTCTTATAGGCCATGTTATTACCCAACACTCAGATTTATTGAGGTTCTGATCTGATATGGTAAAGAT
Source organism: Hemichromis elongatus (assembly GCA_015108515.1). Taxonomy (NCBI): domain Eukaryota; kingdom Metazoa; phylum Chordata; class Actinopteri; order Cichliformes; family Cichlidae; genus Hemichromis; species Hemichromis elongatus. The sequence goes on from VUQR01011905.1 coordinate 37,693, forward strand.
AGAAAAACACTTGGACATCATAGTACTGCTAAAAGAAGCACAGACAGAATCAGGAGAAGAGTAATAACATGATCTGTTTACGTTTAACATAAAGGAATTCATTGCAACAGCATTTTCTTTGTCAGCCAAGTTACCAGCAGCTGTCAAGCAATAGGTACAACAACAATGAATTTCCCCAGAAAATATCTGTATTATGTTAGCGGGTAGAGGTAATTATCAACGGTTCCTCTCCCCATAGAGTTACAAGGTGGCTGATCTGACAGATGGATTGCTGTGCTCTGCATATCTGTGTTGAAAGCATTGATCTCAGGAATTAATGCTGGCCCCAGGGGAGCTAGTGGCAGTCAAGTAGTGTTTCTTTAATTATATATTTACATCAGGCGACTACCTCAAAAGGTGCTGACACATTTACTTTGTTTCACCAGTTGCTTAGAGGGGAAAAGAATGTCTTTTTAATAAATTAATTTGCAAAAAGAAAAATGACTGTTGTGGCTTTCTCAAATGATCGCATTTCATTAATTCTTTTTAAAAACATTTATGGAGTCTTATTGTACCAAACCACAAAGAATTTATGGTGCCAGGTGAAAACTCAGCATTATGCTAGCATCAATGAGGCAATGTTAAATTACTATTCTACTCTGTTCTTATAATCAGAAAGGATATGGTACTCTTTCCCATCTCACAATGTTCAGAAGAGCAACTGGCAGCAAGGTTTAACACCTTTCTTCCATTAAGAAACTGAAGAGAGTTGCTTTCTGTCCACGGTGTTATGTGTAGGCTGTGTGAAGGCAGGAGTGGTGGTAAGGAGGACTGTGACACAGGACCCATACACACACGGACACATGGCGTTGTGCGCTACGGCAGCTTTATTTATTGGCACTTTGAACAACACACTACAGGCTTCGGCTCCAGCCTCGGGCGTAGTCCCCTGTCGCCCGTGTGCCACACACACTTCGCAACCCTTCTCACTGCAACACATAAAAAGAGTGACCCATTAAGCAGTGCTGCACACCTGTTTCTCCCCTCCTCCGCGCCGCCCCGTGAGCTCACCGTGTCACCCCTCCTCTGCAGCAGGCCAAAGACCACGCCCCCGCCACAGCTTCCCCACTGCCCGACTGAGGCCAGGGCCACACCCGGCCGAGCCTACTCCCCCCCCCCCACGAGCGGGAGAGGAAATCAGGCACGTTCCTCTGCACCCCCGGCCTGTGGACCACCTTGAACTTAAAAGGCTGTAACGCCAGGTACCACCGGGTGATCCGGGCGTTGGCCTCCTTCATGCGGTGAAGCCACTGCAGCAGTCCAACAGC
>VUQR01011907.1:0-24338 GCA_015108515.1 Hemichromis elongatus
CTTATGTAAAATATATATATAATATATATACATATACATACACACACATATATATATATATATATATACACACATATATATATATATATATATATATATATACACACACATATATATATATATATATATATACACACATATATATATATATATATATATATGTGTGTATATATATATGTATAAAAACATACTGTTATAGATAAATTATTGTTTATATTCACATTTACATTAATCAACTCTAGAGAATTAAACATTATTATTAAGTGAGTATCTTATAAATACATACATTTGTTGTTCTTTTGGAAATAAGGATTGGAAACCATCTTTCAGTCCACTTTAATTTTAAAAATTCCTGTTAGAATAATTTAAACCACCTTCTACACTTGGCTTCATGTCCTTAAGTTAAACTTTATTCTGCTGTGTTCACACATCTTTGCTCAGAGATGGTTTCTCTCATACTTGTTTCACTAAAACTGACCTCTTGAAGAAAGTTGCTTCATGAGTTTTTCTACAAACTTACATTTATAATTTACTAGTGTTTATAGATTTCCAGATTTTCACTCGCTAGCACACCGGCTGCTGGGATTTGATTACAGGACCATTGCTGAAGCTGCTTTGGGTGGAAAAAAACATCCAAATGAGTGTTTTTCAGGACCAGCTGAATATTTTCATCCTTGTGGCATTTTTCACATAATTTTCCCCAACATTATACAAACGCTGCTAACTCACTCTTTACCCTCTGAATGCCTCCTGCTCGGCTTGCTTTAATAACCTCCTATTTTACAGTAAAACACCTCACGCCTGAGCCCTAATTTCTCTTATTTCTCTCCGTTCTGCACCTACACCTCTTCACTCCCACGTAAGCACTCAGATATCATGGGAACAGTCGTCACAGCTAACTGTAGCTTCTGCTGAAATCTTTTCATCTGCTGGAAAAATCATAACTGTACGTGCAGTCCTGGGGTACAAAGCTCAAATATAAATGTAAATTATAGAAAAGGTGGTGGACCAGCAGCCGCCGCTGTCACAGATGTATGTAGCAGTGAGGCTATAGATATCCACTGCAGGCCAAAAATAACCCAACAGGATGGCACCTGTAATTGAAAAGGGATGAGGTGGAACGGAGCAGAAAAGGGTTTTCTTTTCGTGTTATCTTCTTTTGTATCTTTCCTTTTTCCTCTTGTCAGAGATGTGGAGGATCGAGACGAGAAGGAGGCAGCCAGACAAAGGCACGATGTAAAAACTACATCTTAAAAGCTGAAAATGCTTTTAAGATGCGATAAAGATTGTTTTTCCTCGATAATTTTACTGAAAAATACCAAAATTACTTCCTGTGACATTACTGTGGCTCATACATTAAACCCGACGGTGGGAGTAACACGTAGCTCTGCACGTCAATGAGCTATAGTAGAAGTGGGGTGAGGAGGTCAGGGTTGATGGATGGGTTGGTGGAAAGCTCTTTTACTTCGTCTCATTCGAGCACAGTGTTGGTTATACTTACACGTGTGGTATTATAAACACTAGCGTCTTCCAGTTAGCTGAATCTAATCTGGAGGTTAGTAATAAAATGCATTTTTACAAATTTCCTGCTAGCAGCATGTGGAGCTGTAGTCCAGGACTGCTAATATGCTTTAGCCTAGCTTATTGTGATGTATTGGCTGTATTCTTGTATTTTTATGTATCTACTAAATCAATGCCACGCTTTAGGTTTTTATAGGACATAAATCTCTTGAAAAAGTTGGGTTGTTGTAACTTTGGACAGTGTTTTTTTTTTTTTCTTTTTGATGAAATCACACCACGGTTCCTCATCTGTTGGTACGAATTTGCATGAAAACACTTTGTCCATTTTCATGTTGTCACTGTTCTTGTTTTTGACAAACACAGTAAGGTCACTGGATAATATTTGCTTTGAAAACTGGTGTTATTCATCACAGCGCTCTGGAAGCTCCAAACTCGGCGGTGGAGTCACGTTATGTGTAATGTAGGTGATTTTACTTTTCTAAAGAACATGTTTATCATGAGGCTGACGGAGACTTTAAAGTGCAGTTACTGGATTCATTAGTGGAGTACTCTGGTAACTGCGTGTTCCAGTAAGGTTTGAATCACTTCGTTGGTGGACGTGTGTCTGTTGGATAGCGTGATGCCGTATTTGATTATCTCTTGAAGAAACCAGCTCAGAGTTGGTGACATTAATACGTTTCTTTATGGGAAATGTCTCCTTTATATGGCTGGTTTGCAATAAAACTTTTATAACACTGTTAAATGTTTCAGACCCCTGAACGTTTTTCATAATATGTATATGTAAGCGAGCTCTGGACTTCAACAATACCTTGACTAAAGAGGCCATGTGTTCAAATGTAAAGTGCATGCAGGGGCATATTTGTGAGTGATGATTGATTCGTCACATTATCCTGATATGAGACCCTCTCATCAGTGAACCCGTGTGTTGTGTTGTGTACTGCACTGTGTTGTGAGGTGCGTATTCTCACCTCTGCGCTGAGTGTGGTGACACACAGGCTGGATTGGTTCTCACCTGGACATATGAAGCCGAGCAGAGGGGTAAACAGTGCACAGCTCCAATAAAACCCTCCAAACAGGTTTGATGTGACAGACAACATAAGACTGCAGGAGGCTGCCACACTTCAGTTTATTTCTGTCAGACTCCCGCCGGCAAACCGAAGGTGCAAAACCAGGTTATAACAGTCTGCTGTGTTTATGAGACGTACTGGAAGCAACTGGAATAACAGAAGAATTTGTTAGATTGTATTCTGCATGAAAAATCACTATATAAGCAGTGCAAAAGCATCAGATATTAAGACTAAAATTGCAAAAAAATGTGCCAAAAGCATACAGAAGAACAATGAGGACAAGCAGCAAAATTTTACAAGTATAGTTTTATATGTTTGTCCGTTAATTTTGCAGTAGTTCAGTCGCGGTTTCTGACTTTTTGATTCACGTAAAATGCCAGTCTAGGGGAAAAGGTGGAGGATTTCTTTCTGAATGTAGGGTGGAGCTGCTTCAGGGGAAGCAGGCTGTGCAGAACGTCGGTCCATTAATCTAATTATCAGCGTGGAATCACAGATGGGAGGGATTAGCAGACAGGAGTCTCTGTTAGAGCAGCTGATTTGAAGACGTCTGTTAATCCCACTCGTCCGGCGGCTCATTACTTTTATAAGTTGACGTTTTGCTTCCAGTCTGCAGAAATAATCCACGTGTTTTTACGAGTGAGATGAGATGGTGGTGGGGTAAATCAGCTGTCAAACCCATTGCCTTGCTCACAGGCACTTTGACTGATTCTGTTTGAAGGGCAAATGCTGTGTCACCCCTCTGTTCTTTAATGTACTTCCATCTCCAGCCTTTTATTTGATGCTGTAATGGCTCCAGTGGCCCCCTCAGGGATTAATAACCGTTCAATTCAGCGAATCGCCATCGATCGAACTGAGAGGGCTGGAGGTCGAGAGAGAAGGATAGGGGAGGAAAAAAAGTGAGAGAAAAGCGGCATGTAGAGGTAAAATGTTCCATTTTACTGTAATTCTAACATTATAAAAGACTGTCTAGATGCAATAAATGAGAAAGCTCAGCTCTAAATCCTTTAATACCTACAGGCAGCCAAACCCACAGGGGAAACGGGGGCATTTGCTGGGAACTATATTCAGGATGAAGAATCCACATTTCACTCAGTCAGCCCTCTGGTATTCAAAATAAACTACAGTGACCTACCAAAAGTATTTGATTCCGTCAAATAAATGATTTTATACCTACCTTTCTGATGTAATTCTGACTTTTGGTTTCCAAATACTGCAGGCGTTCCTCAGGGCTCTATGCTCGGTCCTCTTTTATTCACCATTAAGCACAAACAATATTATATATTAAACAAACTGTCTTGATCTGAAGTAGAGTGTGAGTCATGGTTTTTATGTTTTAGTGTTTGTGTTTATTTGCTTTGGTATGTTTGTGAGCTTCTTAAGTAATCTTGGGTGTTTGTGTGTTGAGCTTTGTTGTATAAGGTTATGTTGTGTCTTTAATCTCAGTTTAGATGCTTTTGCATCTCCATTTTAAAAAAAAAAAATTTTTTAAATGGCATTAACCTCCCAAAGACTATGAAAATTAGCCCGTATGCATAAATGTGAAAACATTTACATAATAGCCCAACTGCTAATGTAAAATTATGTGCATTGTCCCCTTTTTAAAATAAGCCACCTTAAATGCTGCTAAAATGAAATTGAAATTGATCCATACAAGCAGCAAAAATAAATAGAATGTTCAAGTTTCAAAAGCTGCAGTTCTTCTACTGTCCACAAGAGACTTACTCAAAAAATTGTGTCAGTCCAGTAGTCACTAAACTTTAGTTTATTGATATCAAATGCTAACCAAGCTAACTAGCTTGCTTTAGTTGATAGCTCAGCATTCCAGCCTTAAAAAAAAAACAACGTCACCATCCAACAACTGAACTCTGAGGCTTGAGAATCCAATGGGCATGTGATGGCCATCTTTTATTTACAGTCTGGAGCTGCAGGGTTTCTGCTGTCCTACTTCTCTCTGTGCTCTGACCCCGCTGTACCGCACAGCCACGCTGAGAAGATGATGAGCACATGTTGGAGTTTAAGCAGCAGTGCGAGCATCATCAGATATGGTTTTTTTTTTTTTTTTTAAGATCTGGTAGATGTCTGAGGCCTGCGGCACAGCGATAAGGCAGCAGGAAGGCTCAGTATCATCACGCTCGGCTCCTGTCAGAGTTTGAGTCGGCCTGGTTTTGATTTGCTTTGTTGGTTTTTCCTGCTGTTTCCTTTTTCTCGTCTCTGTCAGCTGCAGCAAATATAAAACACACTGAAGCTGCTTCCATTACAACTGACAGCATATAGTGCGGCGTCTCGCTCCGATTTCACGCCTTTCATACATATAGAAATGTGTCACCGTGATTCAATCACACGCAGCACGCGAAAAGCTAGGAATACACTGACAGAGTACGCACACACAGAGCACACGTTGTGTTGCATGTTAGAGCAGGAAGCAGCACTAATGATGTGTGCAGATCACGGGCCAATCAGATCACTGCTCTGGCATATAAGTGCAATAGATCATAAAACTGAACCTCAGCAGATCAATAAAAGACTGTGAGTTTTTTTAATCAGAGGTGTCTCTAAAATCACATTATTTCTTTTTCTATCTCCATATTTATTTGTTCAGTTTATTAGACTGTATCCTAAACGCTGTGAAAATGCAGCTTCATCTGGTCCAAATTACAGCGCCAGTGAGTTTAATGGGACCTATAAGATGAGACCACATTACCCCAGATTTGGTAAAAACGTCGTTTTCTCTTTGAAAACTGTAATAATGATGTTAGTAGGTCTCATGGGGCTCGGCAGTCGTGCCACTGATCATACGCTGGATAATATAAGTATTAAGAACATATTTTTATCACTTATTAGAACAAATCCTCAGTGAAATGAAGCTCTTGTCCTGACAGTAACAGGTCAGTGCAATCACTTCAGCACAGCTGGAAACACATCTGGGAACCGAACAGCAGAACGAGTGTGAGAGCGAACGAGGGGAACTATTTTCAGCCTCTGGACAAACCCTCCAAACACGAGAAAGTATGCACAGTTTTTCCTCTTAATAAATCACTCTGCTTGTTTGTCAGCTGAAAGTCCCGAGATAAACTAATGATTCTGACCCTGGCAACTTAAATGTTTTTTAGCCCCCAAAGTTTAAAACGATCCAAACTCCAACTCGCCCCCGTCCACTTTGAAACGTGGAAAGCATCCACAGAGGCAAACTTTACATGACTTCATCAGATGTGCTAAAGCTGCTGTACAGAAACATCACCTAACATCTTCCTAACTTTCTGTTACGGCTCTCCGAACTGCCAACCGGTCGCAGCGGGTGGCCACCGTTCCCTGAGCCTGGCTCTGCCGGGAGTTTTTCCTTCCCACCGTTGCCAAGTCCTTGCTCATATGGGGTCGTCTGACTGTTGGGGTTTTACGTTACAGTATAAAGCACCTTGTTGTGGTTTGGCACTGTATAGATGTTGACTGTTGACTGCACATCCAACTCCTTAATGTCTTGTATAAAGCGGGTGTTTCAATGCTTAGTGCTTCAGTAAATGTTTTTAAGTTTGTTCAGATGGAAAATGTTGAATCTAAAATATGTAGGAACTCTCAAAACATTTCAGATTCATACACAGAGCTGAATTGTCCTCCCACAACTGGAATGTGAAGACCTGAAAACTCCCGCTCTCTGTCAGCGAGATCTTTGTCGACTCGGCCCAGATGTTGGGAAAATATCAGACGTCTGTGTTTAATTCCTTTAAATCGTATCAGCAGCAGGCGAACGTGATGGGGAGCTCTCTATCACATCCCAACATTTGTTTGTGATTTTAGCTTTTTTTTCCTTGGGTTAATCTCTCGTACTCGAGTAAAACTTCAGGAAGAGTCTGTGCTTGATAATCTCACCGGCACGTACCGGTTTGTTCGGCGTCAAAATCCCCGTGGGAACTAACGCGAAGCAGCTGTCAGCGCCAGTGTGGTCGGAAAGGTTGGTTCATCCCGTCTGGAGGAAATGGTTTTCCTTGACTTCTTGAACCACTTTAGCTTCAGGAGCTTGTTTTATAGCTGTGCTCTTCTTACTTGGACAGCTCACTAATGTTGCTCACTTAAATCCGACATTGTTTTAAATGTGCCTCACGCTGTGCGACCTCAGCTTGATATATTTAAACCGCCGTACAGCTCTGCGGGCACTATAGCCTCATTAATGGTGCTTTTACATGACGCAAATGGGACTCGAGTGGTTTTCTGTCTGCTTTTTTTTTTTATTTTTTTTTTTACCATTTACGATAAATGAATTCATGTTTTTTTTTTACGTTAAAGTCGTCAGACGCTAAGCACCTTCTGATGATGACACAAATTTATCTCTTGTACACGTGGAGACGAGCCGCTGGTATTTTCTGACTCATTTTAATGCGTCGCGCTGACTTACCAAATGGCTTTTCTGTGACGTCAGTGCAGCTACGTTTACTCGGACGTTCTTCGTGGAGTTTCCATGTTCTTCCTGTGCCTGTGCTTAATTTTTTTTTGTTTGTTTTTAATTCTTCCCACACTCCAAATATTAGCTGCTGTTAGCATGCATGGATGCTAATGGATTGGCGACCCATCCAGGGTGTGCCATACACTAGGCTAAGTCAGCTAATGGCTGCGTGGCCTTGCTTTCCTCACATGTTCTGCAAAAATTAGCTGTTTTACTTTTGTGCTTGTAGCTTATTACGACCCAACTTCTGTATTAAATATTGTGCTACTGGGGAATTTCATACATATAATATTCATGCTAATTAGTGCTAAAAAAACAAACACCAAAACTGGAGCACAGACTTCTGTTAGCTGCCCAGGAAACCTCAATATTGTCACCACTAAAAATCCTCCAGCAGCACGAACTCAGTTCAGAGCTCCAGCAGACAGCTAGCAGCTCCAGCAGACAGCTAGCAGCTCCAGCGGCGCCTGTTGCTCCAACTTTCTGTCAAAGACGAGTAATTTTAAGTAAAAAGTTGCCCACTGTAGAGTTATGAAGACGACAATTATCTAGAGGCCAAAACGGGCTGTAAACATGTTTATTTATGCTTCAAACATGGGGGTGTATGGGGAGTGACTCGCTGCTAGAGCCTCTAGTGGGCATTAGAGGAACTACAGTTTTGGTACCCCCCCTTCCTTTTGTAGCTCTACAGGTTCCCACTTGGTATAAAACAGTCAACACCACCTCCCAGAGGTCCACTAATGCATCACGGCCGTGCTTTCTCTTTAACGGCGGGGATTGATCTGCTGCCATGAATATAAAATAGGACAGTGACAGTCGGATGGAGCAGTGGCTTCAGTATTTGATTATGAAAACTGTGAAGAGGCTGCGAGGCCTTACTTTACTCCATTAACTATCGTGGAAGAAGGACCGGGAGCAGCTGTCAGTTTAATGACCAGCTGAGCCTGATCTGTCAGTCTGTGCTGTTTATACCTGTACACCTGTACCGCTGCTGTGGTCAGTAACACTAAGCAGGAACAGAGTACACGATGCAGACAAGCTGCTGCCCTTCCTCTTCCTCGCTCTCAGCAGTTACAGACATGAAGGCAACAAACACACTGCCCTGTCCTCTGTCCTCTGTGAGGAACCGAGAGCCGCCATCTGCCCGCGGTGAAACGGCATGCTGGGACCCCATGTGGCGTCCTGGCGTGGACACAGCCACGCCGTCTGATGACAGCTTCTGATCCACAATACGATAAAAATACTTATTTTTCCATTAGATGATGCTGCTGCTGCTGCGGGGCAGCTCTGAAGGGTGTAATCGGTTTTGCTGAGGCGCAGGGAAAACAAAGCTGGACTCCTCCTCCCGTCCCTCTCTCCTCGTATCTGTGTCTGCAGACGTGACTTCCCAGCAGGCCGAGCGCTGTCTGACTCTTTCTTTGTGTGCCGGCTAAAAACATCTCGACACACTTTCTGGTTTCCTGGTCACCAGCTCTGCTCCACTGTACTCTGCCCTGCGGCGGGAATAACGGGGCTTTCCTTCCTCTGCTGATGCTGATTTCTGTGTTTAATGTTGTTAACTGAGCGGGAGGCAGTGCAGCAAACATACGTCTGTAGCAGTGATTTATCAGGCTGTGAGTGTGTTAGCGTCACCTTCAAGGCTGTGAATGTCAAACAGCGGGCTGATGATGAAAGGTATGCTCACAGGGAGTCGTCTGATTGGTCGGACCTTCTCCCTATAGACACTCGACACCATACTGATTAGTATGTTAGTCGGGGGTTTACCTGCCTGCAAAAAGCTACTGTTGTAAAATACTGAAATACTGAGCTTCACATTTGAGGGGAAAAGTGTATTTTCTGGAGCCTGAAGTGCTGATAGATGCAGACTACATGCAGTTTTTCTCTGCAGATGTATGTCGGTCTTCTTTGGTGAACAGCACATCCACAGCAGGTTTCCCTCTTTCAGACTCTGCAGCTCGAGAGAGAACGTTCTGGGATCATCAAAGTTATCATTCAGTTGAATGAATTTTATTAAAAATGCAGCTGGCTGTTCTGTTCCTTTCTTTTAAAAAAAAGTCTTCATCTGCTGGACTTTAGTGACACCAATGCCAAACATGTGTGCTACTGCTCTCCTCCTGCTGTCCACCGTCCCAGCTGATGGTCCAGCTGTGACCATGTGACGGTTGGGACGTTATAATCAGATTCAGCTTATTTTAAGTGCCACAGTAATAAGTTAAAGTTTTCAGAAGAAGCGGGCTAATACAGGCCTGCAGTGTCTCTTGTGGAGCATGAAGAGGCAGAACAAAAGCTGATTTAAGACAGATATTGTAATTTTCAAGCAGTTCCTCCCACTCAGCAGGCCCCACTGCTGCTAAATGATCCACCCACATTAACTCGGGGACTCGGTGCAGCTTATTTCCAGATTTCCTTTAGGAGCGAGCCAGCGTTGCTGCTGCTGCTGCTGCTGCAGCATTATTTCTGGGGAGCACAATATTGCTTCTTGGCCGCTCAACAAAGAAAAGTCGGAGTGAAATGAGTCGCTGCAATGACTGTTCCTCTCAGCGTAGAAGAGTCTTCCTTTTACTGTCGCTGCAGGTCATTCAGGACGACTCAAAGATTTTTACAACCCTAATTTTCTCTGACTAAATCCTCGATGTTTAGTCTGTATCGCTCCACTGAGAATCAAACCCACAACTTTGGCAAGAAAGCTGTTTTTTCCTGTCTTATTACGGGTACAAAGTTAATTTAAGTCAGTTAATTCCACTGAAACGACTGCAGATGGCCACCTCTGTTTTTGGCCTCTTACTCTGTTACTGACAGGAAGTTGGGTGGATGATTTTTTTTTTTAAACTCTTCTTTGTGAGTAGGGTTTCTAAAGATTATAAAAATCATGGATGAACCAGCAGAAGAATTAAACTGTGACTCAAAAAGTTAATCATCAGTTTCTAATGAATAATTTGCTATATTTTTGTTAGGATTTTAAAGCATATTGCTTTCATGACATTTCAAGCCTCAGAGTATTATTATTAGGGAGGATATAATTATGAGTAAACTAAAAATATATGTTTACAATTAGCATTATGCCAAAACACCTCGCTAAAGCCATTTTACTCCATCGGAGAGGAGTCGGAAGGCTGAAATTAACAATTATCTTTACTATCACTACATTTAACATGTTGAAACTGGTAACAGCTCTGATTTAAGTTCCTTCAGCCTGTTTCAGTTGCTGCTGCTCTGCAACCTACTTTGCAACCCACCTCCCACCAAACTTCTCCTTTAAACATGGAGCACTGCAGATAAAAACAACAAGCTGCTTTTGGATTAAGTGGTCAAACTGACTATTCAGTGCATCAGATATCAGAATGTGTTACACAAACAAAAATAAATATTCAAATATTTTATTCTGTCTCCAAAACTGGAAATTATTCATCTCACACAATCTAATACCGGTAAATTTTCAGTATTTTGTAATTTGAAGACAGACTCCAGCGCTGTTTACAATCCTCTGTCAGTTAAAAGCTATTAGTTTCATCTCTGTAGAGCTGGCTGGTTTCTGGGTACCTTCAGAAATAATGGTTCAAATGTGTATTTGAGGTCAGTAGGACTTCGTCACAAACGTTTTGTTCTTCGGCTAATTACGAGGTTAATCCGGCTGTGTAGATAAGCTTTCATTATTACAACAGTCACGATTAATAAGGTGGAAAATAGTAATTACAGGATAAGGAAGTCATACAATGAAACGAAACTTGGTTATTTCTTGTGGTGTTATTCCACAGATGAGACGCCGTTCTCAGATTTACAGATCTGAGATGACTGGGAGCTGTTCCTTCAAGCTATCAATGTCAAAAATCTCTCTTTAGCTCCATTAACTGGACTAATCCTCCTTCTCTCTCTTCTCTTCCATGTCTGCTCCGTTCCCGTTGTGCCATTTATTCATTCAGGTAAGAAACTTTTATTTATTTGCTAAAAAACACTAAAACGTCCGCATCAAGTGGTCGAGACGCTGACCTTTCTCATGTGTGTGTATTTGGGTGTGTTTGCATGGAGCTGGGCCAAAATCTTATCACTGAAGATTACATCTGAGGCTCTTTGAAGTCTGCTAAATTCCAGTGAAAGCTGAGGGTGTGGAGTTATTTGGGAAAATGTTTGGACAGATTTCTGTAGGTCTTTTATCAGGTTCTGCTTGAGTTGCTGTCGTGTGATTGAGAAATGTTACGTAATGGAAATATTTTCAGGAAACATACCATCTAAGATGAACTCGTTTGGTATTAAATAGACCCAGATGCCCTTCTGTTTTTCTGTTGGACTACAGGGGGTTAAATGTCGTGTTCTGCTGCTGCTCAAATCTAATTTTCAGGTTATTATTATAGGTTGTGAACATTAATTAAGCTGTCATTCAAAGGTGTGTTTACCTGCCTACTCAACAAGCAGACGGTGATTACAGATGAATTTATTTATAACTCTTAATACCATACCTTATTTTGTTTTCTTGCATCGGTGCTACTTGACGGGAGCTATAAACTGTGGCACCACCAGTGGCAATGAGCTCATGATGCAAATCCATACATTCACATCACAGTCGAAACACCACATCAGCAAAATATGGCAAAGGGGCTTCAACCGTACGTGTGAAATTCATATGTGAAAGAGTTGTTTAGAAGAGTATGTGGCGAATAAAGGCCTGACCTGTTCTTAGAAACCATTCTAACATCTTATTTCTGACGTACTTGGCGGGTTTAATGCTGAGGTTCCAAGGAAGTACATAGTCGAGTTTCAAGTAGTTCGGAGCTTTGACTCCATACTGTTGTTGTGATTTGGCGCTATATAAATAAAGCTGACCTGAAAGTTATGAGAGAACCATCAATGGCAATATTCTTGAATGTTGTGGAAGTTCAAAAGCAAGATGCTAGATGTAAGTGAAAGCCAAAAAACTCTAGAAAGCAAAAGTCTACAACGTTATCCACGTTTAATCAAACGCGAGATTCTAGAACTTTTGCAAAGATGGAAAAATGGAACATTTTTCTAAGACAAGCTTGTAGAACATGGTCACAAATCAAAGTGTTGAACTTTTAACTGTAACATGTTACTTTGTTAGCATTAGTGAAATGTGATCGTTGCCATGTGACACTTGGTTACTGGTAAACTTTCCGGACTCTAGTTATCTGCCACTGTTCTACTTTGGGTGTAGGTCAGATAACAACAGCACCACGTAGTGTTGTCTCCACATTGATCACTCAGTTGTGTCAACACAACAGTTCAGCTAAAATCAGTGATACTTGTTAATGAAGGATCGCTGGATTAGAAAGTATTAGCTTTACGTAAATGCAACTAGTACTCGGATTTTCTGTATTTCCACTGTAGTCAGATTACATCAGGTTCTCAGGTTGTATTTCGTCACAGACTGTTTGGCTTGTTTTTTCTTTTTATTGTGGATGTGATGTGGTTTTTCACTTAGCTGCTGTTGCCTACTGAGATGTATGAGTGAGTCAGTCGTGAGCCTTTGACTTTTTAATTTACAGTTTCTCTATCCTGTTTCCCTTAAGACTATATTTGTGCCTGCCTTTGCTTTCTGCTGAACCTCTCAGTTCAGTTTCATTTCCAGGCAGTGCTACAGAAGACCAAAGTGACTCGATGTTACTGGATAAATGCAGCACAGAAAAATCATTCATTGCATTAAACCAGCCATATTTAAAAAATGATTGGCATAGAACACGCTTAGGCTGACTGCATGAACTTGAAGGTTCACACGAACTCTTAGATCTGTCCGGTTCCCAGAGCATGCTTCTGCTGTCCTTTTAGTCGCCGTTTGTGTTTCTCTGTGAGATTTCCTCATTTGCACTCTCAGTGTGTGTTGCAGTATCTTTAAGGGCCCGTCCCTCCTGCAGTGCCGTGTTATTAAACTGCAGATCTGTTCACCAGTATCGACCAGAAGAAACACATCCAGCTGTTTTCAGATTCTGTGGCTTTTAAAAGCACGAGTGTCTTTATTGCTGTGATGGGTCCAGTCTGCAGCCCTGCTGGGAGCACTGGAAAAAAGGTTTATTTAATGAATCAGATAGAGATGGTAAGAGGCTGAATGTCACTGTAAAGTATAGCTGGAGGCATCAGACTCACGGAGAAGGGACAGCTCATGAAAGTTCAGTGTTCAGTGTTTGAAAGGGTCAGACCCCCCAAACCTTCAGCTGAAACTATACATGTAAAATGTTAGCTGAGAAAAGGTCCAAGAAAACTTTACATAAATACAATAAAACAGGTTATATCTTTTCTAAGCAGCCATCTTGGGGAGGCTGAACTTTGTTTTCCATACACGTATCACGTTTCCACCATCTAACCAGGTCTGGGTTGCAGGGGCAGCAGTACAAGCAGAGATACTAACACCTTACTCTTCTCTGTCGTGTTATGGGGAACACCGAGGTGTTCCTGAACCAGCTGAGAGATATAATCTGTCCAGGGTGGTGCCAAGGGGTCTCTCCCAAGAGGTGCATGCCCAAAACACCTCACCAGGAGGCATCCTAATCAGAAATCCAAATATATCTTTGGTGGAGACCCTCCACTGATTTCAGACTTAGAACCGTGGGCTCAGACTTGGAGGTGCTAATTCAAACTCAGCTGCACACCGCCCAAGTGTGAGCTGGAGGTCATTGCTCCATGAAGACAACAGGAACACACCATCTCCAAAAAGCAGATGTCTTTTGCCTTCCTCTCAAGCTTCTGTTTTCCCAAATGGCCAATATCTAATGTCAGAATTGTAGCCTACAGCTCAGCTTTTTGTCTGGTGGGCCGTTTATTAAATTGACAGTTTCCAATTTATAGAAAGGCGAGGACACAGATGTCCTCTGCTGTTTGTGTGCTCTGAGCAGCCGCAGCAGTTTGAGACATTTAAGCCGAGCCATAAACAAAGTAAAGTGAGTTAAAGGCAGGCCTGCATTGACAGGGCCAATCAATAACACTGTGCACTGAGCTGCGGACGGGTGCAGCTAATGTGGACATGAGACCAGAAATGTCATCTCTTTGTGCTGATTTCAAAAGACACATGAGGACTGGAACAGACGGCGCTCCAGTATGTCTCCCTAAACCCATCAGCAGTTCTGAAACACTCCACACTGGATCCTGTTCACGGACAACAAAACAGTTTATCAGCTTCATCAGTTCTCACCTGAACGCCACCCCTGGATCAGTCTGCTTCACCGCATACGTCCTTCAGTTTGAGAAACCTTTGCTCCAAACTAGTTTAAGTTAATTTGCAAGAGAAGGCAGCCTCTTTGCAGCTAGAGAGAGCACCCCCTGGTGTCCATTACAGTGAATACAGATTTCTGGCAGTTGTATGTCAGCTTCACTTTTCAAACATAGATTCTGTACCTTAATTAATGCATTCTGGGATCGATAACAGTAAAAAAAAAAAAAGAAGCCATATTTCAGTTAAATCATGGGAAATTTAGTTTTGTAGTTTTTAAGTTTTAACTAAAATCTCCAATCACCTTTTAAAGCTTGTCGCTAATAGGATAGGCAGATGTGCATGTGACTAGTTAGGATGGAGGTTAACTGCTTAATTGTTGCTGTGAGCTGATATATTAGACAAAATGTAAGTATTTTTCATTATATGGATATATACCAAAAAACTGATTAAGAGTCATCAGTTTATTATGATTGGTCGATTTCTGGAAGCCTATAAGGAAGCAGTGTCCAAGCGCTTGAGAGCTAAATGCAGACTGGAAGAACATATAGCTTTAAAAGCCTTTTGCAAGTCTATTTGATAGTGTGACTGGGTCTGAACTTCACTATATAACAGGAGGACTTGGACAGTAATGATCACTAATGTCTGTAGCAAAACAACCAGGCAGCCTCCGAACTCTGAGAGGGGCCTTAGTTCTGATATAACAACAAGCCATTAGTGGTGGGAATATTCGGTCTTGTCGTTCATCTGTTATCCTTTCAAAATAGATCTTCAGGCTGAAGTAAAAGCACCTTTGCTCGGTGCTTGTTATCCAGAACACCCGACACAGGATGACAAATAGCTCAACAAATGAAGGACTTAGAAAAGGGTGGCAGATAGACCAGAAGTGATTGAGGAGGCAACAGAGTGCAGCATGTGGATAAACTCTCTACCTGTACAAAAGCTTTTAAGTCCAGCTCACAGTAAAGGCTACGGGTGGTCTGCCTGGCTCTGTTACTGTGCTGTCCGCCATGCTGCTGAGCAGAGGAAATGGAGTTCAACACCGGCGGCAGCTTTTAGAAAACACGACCGCACAAAAACAACTCCCAAACTCTTTTATTCCGCCTGCGTCATACAAACTGGACTGCAGCTGAGTCTGGCAGAGAGAGAAAAGGTTCACACGGAGCCACAAAGTTCAGGCTGAATGTTTTCACACCTCTGCTGTTTAACTCTGCAAAAAGAAAACTGTTGGAGGGATGAGAAGAAAAGAAGGACAGACTCTCTGCTGCTCTTAGATCTTTAGCACTACTTGAGAAATAACATTACCGATAACAATAATATGACATTGTTTGATTTCCTCATGTGACGCTTAAGCAAATTAAATTGTTGCCTAAAACAATCCGCTGGAAAATAGATGAAGTGATCGTGTTTCCCTGCTGTGCTGTAAAATTACTGTTTTTCAATGATTTCCAAATTGGGTTCAACCACTCAACTACTGCATGCATATATTTAAACAATGAAAAACCTAAAAACAAAAAGTACTGGTAAGGTAGTGGACATATACAACCAAAATGTTCAAATTGGTTGAAGTGGCTAGATTGAGGTACTAAACCAGTAAAATCAATTAATGAATACTATAGATAAGCCATTCATTTTGTTATCCTGCAGTCAGGAAAAAGTAAAATTATATCTAGTTTCTACATAAAATTCTGAATATATAGACGTAAGTAATGAGCTAGCAGTTAGTGTTAGCTAAAATCAGTCAGCATAAGAACATTTAATTAATCCCAGAGAAATTGTTAATACTGAAAAATGTTTTATTAATGTTATCAGTAAACTAAATTGTAAAATGTGTGGAAACAGATTCATGTTTTATCCACATTTCTATCTAGATACCTTTGTAAATACAAAATTAGAAGTTATTAGCGAGAGTAGTGCATAGCCAGTGGGAATTTTTAGCTAAAAGTATGAGTAGTGCTTGAAGTTCTTAATAGTATAAATAATTAATAAAAAATTCTGGAAACAGTTTCTAATATTTTTTCTAATATTATGGTTAAACAGATTACATTTTATACAATTAGCTATTCAAGTTCTAAATTATATATAATTATACATTTTTAGCTAATAGTTTGGCTAACCAATAAAATCTTAAGTGGCTAGCTGACTAGCTAAATTATACTTAAATACTTAAAGAAATGTTAGCTCAAAATGCACCTAATAGTTGAAATTGTTAGCTAAATTATGACTAATAGGTAAAATTATTAGCTAAAAATAAGACTAATTTGAAAATGTAAACAATATGACCAAATTGAACTTATAAGTATGGATAAGTAGTTGCTAACAGTATAGATAAAAGAAAATGACGCTGCCAGCTTGCTAGCTAAAATTATCATTAACAAGTTCAAAATTGTATGATGGTGCTGTTACAGCAGTTGAAATTAGTACTAGTGTTACATACAGTGTAGTAACGGTTAAATGAATTAGTAACAAAAAGTTACTTGAGTTAAGTTGATCTTGGTCTTATGTACGGTTTTAATCTTCCTACTGTAAAAATGAGTGTTTCTGAGATGGCTTATACTCTAAACAGAGTTAGAGATGTGCTCTTACTAGTGTGTCTATAGGCTTTTAGAGTTTTCGCCTAATGTCTGAATAAAGGATAATTAATGTACATCCAAAGACTCTGGATCAGGATAATTCACGTTAAGGCAAAATGGTTAGGAGGAGAGACGATCTATCTCACTAAATGTTGTAATGCAGAATAAGCCGTTTTACAAGAACAGCAGGTGGTTCAGTATCTGCCTGTAACTCTGTTTCTGGTTCTGTCAGTATTACAGAGAGAAACGGTGTTCAGGAAGCCTTCAAAGACTAGAGGACTTGAAATATGCTCCAGTGAAGCACTATTTTTATCTTCTACTGATTTCCTGCTGTCTTCCTTCCCCTCTTTGCTTCTTGTAAGCGATGACTTGCATGCCAGTCTAAATATTGAAACAGGACTTCCATTCCCCACCTTCGCCGGGCTGCCAGGACAGCGTCAGCAGCAGAACGACATTTCTATTCCTATCGAGTATCAACCTGAACCAAAGGACAGTCCTGCTCCATCTGCTTTTTGTTTTTGCTTTGTTTTTTGAGTGAATACAGTTTTTGGCCGCGCTTTAGTAGACGCTTTGAGCCATCACCAACCTGGACCGGGCTTTCACATGTTTAGATGAAGGGTTACGGTTCTGTTTCAGCGACTTGTTCAGTTTGTATTTGATAAATTATCAAATTCATTTAAATGTATTAGACAATTTTGGTCCGTAGTTTGAGGCGGTGAATAATAGGAAAACATCACTTGGTCAGGATTGGATCATAAACAGAAATAAACTAGATTATTCTGGTGTATTGTTAGTTCATGTGTTCCCTGAATGACCTCGTGAAGATATTATTAATATTGTAAAATGTTGGCTTCACCATTTCAGTCTGGATTGCGTAATTCTGACCCCACTAATCATCTGCATAAACTGCTGATAAATCACTGAAGTTTCAGTTTTCAGTTTTAAAGTATCTTTAAACGTCACACTGCTAATATTTTCCCCTCCTCTGTACATGTAAATAACACCACAGCATTGTTGAGGCCATGCTGATGTGCTTTTGAAAGCGGCTCTTCACAGCAAACAGCAACCCTATGTGATCGCCTGGATTGACCCCGAGGTTTAATCTCGTCTGCCTCCACTGACTGCCTCGCACTCATCCTGAGCTACAAATACAATAAATTCCCACAGATGGCATTTTCATGAGCAGCAGGGCTTAAAGTGAGTAAAACTATCTAATCTATGGAACTATGTGTAGACCAGGACCTGCCTCAACCATCCAGAAGTTAAGTCTTCACCATTACTGGAAGATTTTATATTTTAAGTGAGGTCTCTTATTATTTTTTATCTCAACTAAGTAGACCAACATTGAGGGTTAAATGTAAGAATGCCAAACTTTAGCTGTTGTCTGCTCTGATGAAATGAGATGGCTTTAGCCTTTTGGATATTTAAGAATCCACCAGGACCAGAACTAGTCGGGGTTCTTACTTTGCTGACTGGCTTTTGGAGTCATCCTGGTGCTGACTTGATCATAAATATTTTTACCAAAGTGTTTCCACTGATGTTTCTCCAGATATTAAAAAAAAACAGGACGCAGGAGTCAGCTGTGCTATGCGCCGAAGCCACAGCTGGACTAAAATCCTCCCACAGTCGTAGATCGTGGCTTATTCGAAGCACCACTCATGATTCAGAATTTCCAGGAAACCAGTTAAAATACCTGAATCCCAGATGGTTCCTGCACTGGGAAGATATCCAGCAACAGCAATCCAGCCCAGGTCTGGACCCGTCGCCTTTCTCCTGAGCAGAATGAATGTAGAATATCTCCCACACTGAGCGCGCTCAGAGACCACAAGTCCAAAATGTACTGGAGCTCTCAGTCGCACCTTCAGGCGGGTGGCTGAGCCTCCAGCTGAGTTTAGTAATTGGAGGCTGGGTGAAGCAGGTGGCAGTGCCCTGTGTGTTTGTCAGTGTATGTGTCAGAGCTTGCATTCTCCAGCCTGTAATTACCGCTCCTCACCGTCCTCGTCACTTCAGGACAACAAGCTAGCGAGCTGACAGGCCGCCACGGCTCGCCCGGTCTTGGAGAAAAGACCGATTTCTGATTTGATAACGATCACTGTTGTCTGAGATGTTTCGAACACGGCGTTTGGACGGTTTCCTGTATGTCAGTGCGTGCGCCTGTCATAAACCTTATTTGCATTTAATCACTGGTCACATTTTATTCATAATTTAATCTGACACACAGAGCATGTTTGAGATCATATTCACTGTTTAATGTCACCTGTTATCCATGTTTATGTTTAGCTGTAGTTTCACTGGTTTGTCCACACCAACGTTAGCTGCTAACAATAAAAAGCATTTTAACTATCTAATCCCTTTTTGATTCCTGCCTCTCTGTTTGAGGGATTCATGGATTATTTCTTTCCTGTCTCCAAAATGCTCAGCCTGAGCTGTTCCTCCGATGTTCTCGTCTCTAATCCTGTCCATCCCGATCAGGCCTCACGAAAATCCCAACATCTTCAGATCTGCCACCTTCGTCTTGTGTTTTTCTCCAAACCATATATCATAGGATCCAGGTCCTCATTCATTAGGCATGAAAATCTCATTCCTGATGATCTGTATGTTTAATTTGCTAAAGAGTTGATTACAGATTCCTTCCCTAAAGCAACCGCCTCCACTGGGACCGGCACTAGGACTCCTACACTGGTTCTTGGCCTCCCTCATGGCTGCGTTTAACTGTTAACCTCTCTGCTCAAATTCTCTTTTTTTTTATGTAATCTGCTCAGTTCTTTAATTAACTGCAACAGCTCATCTTTCCATGCAGCCCCTGGTTAATACTGCAGAAGTACCCCCTGTGGTCCACCGGCTGGGAGGCACCTAAACTAGCTTTTGATGTCCTGTGTAGAATAGTTTTGGGAGAGCTACGTTATAAAGCTGATGTTTTGAAACTTAACTACTAGCTTTACTGGGAATTTGGGAACATCAGGATAGGATTAGACCCTGTACCGACGTCGGGGGTGGACGGGAGATTGAGAACGAGCTTCGAGAATAAAAGAAAAAGGTGTTACAAGACAAGTCAGCCATGTAAAACAAACGCCCTTTCTCCTTCCACCTCCTCTGTTTTCCATATGTAGCTACCTCCCACACACACACACACACACACACACACACACATTCGTCATCCACGCAGTCTTGCATCGCAGCTGTATTCATTTTCCATGCAGGCACACGTGTAGGTTCATCTATGAGCCACTTACATGAGAACGGCACAGCTTAGTGTGGTCCAGCTGCTGCTGGTTTATATTTAGAAACGTGCTGATTTCATCGCTGCTCGAGCTTCAGGTAAAATCACATCAGTGGGAAGTTGGACCACCAGCTCGGCTTTGAGTCCACGGATGTGTCACAGGAAACATCACAGTAATATTCACACAGGTGCTGTTGTCTTGTGTAAAATATATTCAGAGGTTTTTCACCACGGCTTTGCTTTGTGGTACTTTAGCGTTCTGTGCTGCTGTGCATCATTTGAAATTAAATCTGAGTTATCGTTGTGCATTATCTGAAAGTCATTTAAAATGTGGACTAAACTGAATTGCAGGTGAATTTTCGGATCAGCATGCAGTAGATTCAAGTCAGTTTGTTTTTTTCAGTATTTGAATGTTTTTACATTTTTGTTTCCTCACCTTCTTCTAAATTGTCCTCGTTTTCTTTGTAGTGCTAATTGAACTGGTACCCAGCGGGGCTGGGCTGGGCTCGGGCCCTGTCCACACGTGGACCGGTGTTTTTGGAAAAAGTCACTGCATGTGCATGTGGATAAGGAAAGCAGATTTTATTTTGTGATATCAAAGGTGTGCACTTCTATCTCCTTTTTAGCTTTTTGGTGTCAGACTGTGTGCCGTGTTACTGTTCGTAGGCTTCTGACTGGCTGGCGTTTCTAAATGGTTAGGGTCCGAGTCCGAGCGTTGGCGTGACAGAGGAGGAGTCAGGAAAAGTCCGGTCTAGAACACATGAGGTGGACATGAAGTCGTGTTGTTTTTGTTGCTCTACTTTACAAGTTGCTCTGGAAAAATGTTAAATCGCTGACTGGATGTTTACTGGTTGGTGACTGTAGTGTCACCGCCCTCCAAATACACCAAAGACCAACTTCATCACTAAAGACTGATTGTATCAAATGTGATATAACACAAAGCTTATATATTTCATTTAGCGGATTAATTCTTTGGGGGTTTTTTTCTGTATGTGCTGGTGGATTTATGTTGGCAGTCTCTGATAGGTTACAGTGATATTGAAGAAAATATAAAAATGTGGTTATTCTCAGGCAGGTTCTGCATTTTTTTTTAAAAATCAGTGAGGAGAGCTTTAAAAAACCCACACTGTGCTAAACTGTAGTTTACCTTCAAAATGAAATGACCCCAGTGCTCTTTAAATACCCGCTTCACGTCCTCGTTTACCCCTGCTGGTGCGATCTTCATGGGGCTGAAAGTCGGTTTGCTCGGACTTAACTTTCCATTTGTCACTCCTGTCTGCAGAGAGATTTCCCACGGGTCCCAGACATTTCATTCAGGCAAATAGGACAAATCACACAAATCAAACAGCCGAGCAGGAATGCGCACACACCCACCCTTTCTAATAGTTCCTGTCAGATGTTGTCAAGCAGCCAAGAGGATCAACTTTTAGGAAATAAAGTTCCTTTTCTGAGACCAACTAAAGAAAATATGTCTCTAAAAATCCCTTAAAGTGAATTTCTGGTCGTTCTTTGTGTTTGTTGATGACAGCATGTGAAACTGCAGAGTCCCATTATAAGTGTGTGTAGAGGCTGGCAATGGCTCTCTGGAGCATGACATCATCTCACTGGGTGGTTTCTGAGAAGGAGTGAGCGATTAAGTCATGGCCCAGGTCACGATGGACCAATGCAGGAAATGTGTTTGTGCTGATTGGCTCCAAATTACAGCTGAAAAAAAAAAGAAAGAAACAAAGCACAGAGCAGAAAAGATGGATTTGTAGAAACAGCTCCAGTATCATGAAACAGAAGCTGCACAACTATCAGGGCTCAGTTTGAAGCATCAGCTCAGTTAGCACAGATAAAGTGTGACGTATTCGTTTAATATAACAAAAACGTTAGCCCGGTGGTTTGAGAGCATGGCGAGTACAAAAGGCTGCTTCAGGTCTGCAAACACTTTCAGTCAGCTGCTGTCTTCAGAGCAACTTTATTGCCTCGGTGGCGATAAAATGGTCTGTCCACTATCGGTTTGAGGTTGAACTGGGTCAAATTGTTTATTAAATGCAAACTGTTTGTGCAATTAAATGTGAGAAATGGAAATTGAAAATGCTGCAGAATGACAACAGCCACTCCTCGGCAACCGTGCTTTCATATTGCAATATAACCAGAATACGATCAGTTGGCAACCAGTTGAGATGAGTCCCCTGTTGCGGCGGTGGAGACCGACTCAGACTGATTGCTACGTGTTGGCGACCTGCCTGCGCTTATAAATTAACTGCAGTTATTTGTAAAGGTTCTGTCATGTGACTGCAGTGTGATTGCAGATTGTTTGGAGACAGGTTGCCTCCCAGCAGGCGACCTGTGAAATCCCCTTGTGAAAGTGGTCACCCTGAGGTTTAGGGCGTGGCACGACCAGTAGAGAAAAATATTCAGCGCTAACACCGGACAGATTTTTCCTAGTCGTAACCAGGTTGCTGTCCAGTGTTCATCTAGGATGACGGAGTCATTATGTTTAAAGGCCAGAGCTCATAAGCTGAAACTAACCACCAGGATATTTTCTCCGTATGCACACTGTGATCCAAACGCAGTGTAGCGAGTATGCTAATGAAGTTTTTATAGCTGTTGGATTAATTTTACAACATGAATAAGTTCACATCCAGTTAATTATGAAGCCTTTAATATAAGACTTTTTAGACCTGCGTGAAAAATATGACGCAGGTCAGACTGAGCGAGCCTTAAAGGCTCAGGTTTGCCATGTGCACATGTTATTTAGTAAGTTAGCGTACTAACATTTGATAATTAGCAGTAAACATAAACCTCCTTTCTTGTGGGGAGCCTGTATGTTTTCAGTATGTGAGAGATATTTCAGTAAAACCTCACTGAGGAGCTCGAGGGTCACAAATGTCGGCACACAAAGTGAAAATCCAACCTTTTGGTTTTGGGAGATTTTAGCCTGGAACAACCAGCAGTCTGATGCTGCTATTCCTTAATTAAGAGAAGAGAGGAAAACAGCACAACAGGCCACCTTTCAAATGCAAATGTGCTGTGAGAAATAAAGCTTTTCTAAAAATAAAACCATCCTCAGCGGAGCGCTCAAGTCTCATGACATAATCGTGTTTTTCAGCAGTTTTATCCGTTTGACCACGAAATCCTATTCAGGAGGGAACTCGCACACGGCTCGTGTGACATTTTCCAGCCTCGCGCTCCAGTTAAGCATCTACGCCACGTTTAATTCAAATGTTTTTAATGCGCCCCTCCTGCCCAGCGTGTGAATCTGACCTACTTCACATTCAGCTGTAGTGTGCGCTGTGTGTGGGGGGTATGTATGTGCAATTGTGCGAGATGTTGTGATGTATGGGTGGCTTTGGCAAGTCGCCGCCCGTCCTCACATTCAGCGGAAATTAGATGAGGAGAGAGTGAGATGGAGATGTAGAGAGAGACAAAGGCAGAGAGACATGGAGTTTGTATGAGAAGGAGCGGGAGGAAGGATGAAAGGCTTCTCTGGCCGCCGGCCCACAGCGACCCACCGTCAGCGACGGTTCGATCACAACTCACAAGGGGTCTGTGTGTGCGCGCGATGTCCTTTGAGATGCTCTCGTTTTGTTTTAAACTCGGCCTCCTCGACACAGACGCCTCTGTCCTGTGAGGCTACTACGCTCAGCCAGATGAGCCCGCAGCATGCGAATGAACAGAGGCAGGAGTCCATGCAATAAAACCCCAAATCATGCAGCTGAAGGAGGGGGTGAGGCACCTTTGCATGCGTAGCTTCATTAGATATGCTGTAGCACTGTGAAAAAGTCTTAAGCCACTCCTCATTTCTTTATATTCTACATAGAAAACTGGAAAAACATGCAGAGATTTATTCTAAAGATATGTTCAAACGTTCATGGGAATAAGTTAAAATAGAGTTTGTACAGTTCTAATGAGCTTGACAGTCAGTATTCGGTTTCTCCTCCGTTCTTCCTCAGCACAGTCTGGAGTCTCTAAACAGCTCTCTGTAGTTTCTTTATATGAATCGTTCTCCCAAAGCTCTTCTTTGGATGTTTCTGCCTTTTGTTGTGTTCTCCGTCAGGATGATCTCACACTGCTGCAGTGACGCTGGGTCCGGGCTCTGGGGAGGCCGATCTATGACCGACGGTGTTCCTCAGGTGCACTGGCAGTGTGTTTGGGATCACGCTGTCATCAGTCAGAAAGTCTGACGGCATTCATAATTCCAGCAGCTTTGACATCAGACCTGTTGCCACTGATTTTCACCTTTTCTTCCTGTTTCCCGCCTTTAAGAAAGGCTTCAGTGAACATCTGATGGCTCTCTCAGGTCCTGTATCAGGTCTTTGCTGGATTGTTTTCTTACTTGTCTCTTAGGAATATAAACTTTAGATGGTTTTTATCTGCTGGG
>VUQR01011907.1:24358-35492 GCA_015108515.1 Hemichromis elongatus
TGTTTTTTTTTTTGGTTTTGGGTGGGGGGGGGGGGGGGGGGGGCTGAAACATCTTCTTTTGTGTTTGATTTGTTTGATTTTTTTTCCAAGTCATGCTCAGATTTGATTTTTTTTTTATAAACAACTCGCTGGTAAAATAGCTGGGACTTTGTGCCCAGTAATAACATGATAATAAAATACTATAAAGTCATTAAAACTGGAGCAAAAGCTTGGACGTGTATAGTGGCAGAGTTTTGTCTTTGGGTCTTTTTTCTGTATTTACTGGGGTTAAAAGGGTCAATGGTACAATCAGGTAAACAGGAAAAAAAAACTGTGACAATGACCGAGGTCAAAAACACTAAGACTACTCTAAGAAAAATACAGGAACTCTATGATGACTGCAGGGGAAACTTTAATACACCAGGGAGACGATTGGACGACGGTGAAACACAGAAGGTCGATGTGAGAGGGCGGAGAGGAGTCTGCTGGGATCTCACAGTTACTCAGATGACTTTAGTGCAAAAGACAACAAATACTGTGGAGACCAGTGTTGGCCGAGTTACTTAAAAAAAGTAATCAGTAACTAATTACTGTTTACTGATTACTCCCATTCCCGTGGCAGCGTACTCGGTGTTTGCACAGAGGTTTAGGGGTGTTTTCCGCTGTAAAAGGTTTCCTTCCCGCGCAGTGAACAGCGGACGCTAATGTTTTTGTCACTTTTTACGGCATCAAACTCAAAGTAAGGTCAGTACTTCCACGCTTTAAACGCTGCACGGTCGTACTCTCTCCATCACTCAATATTTTATCCATTGTTGACCTGCACACGGCTGTTGGCGTGAACGTCGCACCCGCTTACGTCATTGTCATGAGACGCTCTCGCAAAAAAAGTCACAGTTTAGTAAGGTAGTAACACAGCGTGCTTACGGTAAAGTAACAGTAATCTAATTACCATTTTTGCAATAGTCCCTCACTTTACTCATTACTTGAAAAAGTAATCGGATTACAGTAGCACGTTACTGCCCATCTCTGGTGGAGAGATCCAGTTCACTGACTCACTGACACTGTTGTTTTACTTTTGTGAATAAATATTTTTTAAATGATAAAAAATGGTTTTAACTGTGCTGCTGACCTCCTTTCCATTACAATATTATAGTCAGTGGTCAGGCGCCACATTTCAATCACCACGTTTCACACCTGCCACATCGATGATGGTGTTCTGCTTGTTTAAAATACAGTAGATCCAGATGGAAACTGCTGTGTGACTGTGTGAGGTTTGATGCCGAGGGCGATGTGCGATGTCACTGAAACAGAGGGAGGACGTCTGAACGACATTTACAGGACAGAGAAGCTCAGCGGGAGTAATGTTTGACATTTTGCTGCAGTACTGCGGGTCAGGACTGGCCATCACCTTCCTGCTTCAGCAGCGAAGGGCACCTATGACGTTGACAGGTTACCCTTTTTTTCTGAGCTCCGACAGGTCAAATGGAAAGTGTACGGAGAAGAGGCCAGTAGTGCCGAGTGGCTTCACGCTTTGTCGAGGGTGTGAGGATAGAAGGGAACAAAAGTCTGTTATCAGCATGTAGCAGCTTTAGCTTGATAAAGGAGAACTTTTATCTGCAGTGCCAATCAAGAGTCCAGCAGACTCAGTCCCGCAACACCTCAGTGGGTTTTGTGGAGATCTGATCCAGATATCCACGTTTGTAGTATTTCATAAGCCAAAACTTTGACTACTTTTGTCTCCTCTGCTGTTCCCAGTACTGGATGTGGCTTATTTAACCCATAAAATGGCATTGTATTCGAGTGAGGACAGGAAGAAGGAAAAACAGCCGAGTTCAGACCGATTTATGGCTTCAGAGAAAAAGTGACCGAGCAGAAAAAGCTGGTGGGTTTGTTTTTTTAGAGGCCTCGGTTATCTTTGCGCACCATAAGGTCCCAGTTAAACGTCCTCTCGTCTGTTTAAACACTTTCTGTTTTCCCCTCCTGTTTACACTCTCCCACCTCTCATGGCCGTGTCCCAACATTGTGCTGGACGCTGTGTCGGCCAGTACTAAGACCTGATTGGTTCAGAGGAGACGGCGGCTCCACAGCCACAGGAAGTCTATTGTAACCCTTCCAGCACACAAAGCGGGGCTGTGAGGACTCCACGCAGGGACAAGATTGACCTGTCTGTGCCACCTAACGTCCACATTTATTAATAAAAACAAAAACGTCCAGTATTTGCACGGAGAACACTTCTTCCAGCTGTGCGACTGCGCCGTTGCTTATATCACGTTTAACGCTGATTACGAAAAATGAGCTCAGAGCTGTAAGTTTTCTTCTGGACTTTCAGCTTTTTTGTAATTTCTGTTGTCGTCAGTCCAAAGAAGTGTAAAAAACAGAGTTTAACTGAACTGAGGCTTAAACAACTGTCACAGTTTGCACACAATCCATCGGGTCGACTTTAATATGGGATTTTCATTCAGGCCGTGCTGTCTGAAGTCAAACTGCTGCTGAGTTGTGCACTTACTAGTAGTGATGTTGTGCTAACCACTTTGTTGTGTGAACATAGGAAACTTTTGTACCTCTAGCCACACAGAATATTACCTTGTTCTAAGTAAAGTTATTGGTTTCGCACATGTAAACACAAACAGTGCCACAATAAAAGTAACACTTTACATGATAAGGCTCAAAAAATCTGCAACTGTTAGCTAGCTAGCTGACATGTGACTGCCACATGGGCTCATAATGGCCACCTGCCAGTAGAGCTCACTTTAAACATGAAGGTTTGCTGCATTGGCTGAATCCAATTCCAGAATCTTGCCTTTGCTCAACTTATTATTTTGACACACATCAAATTTAGAATAATTTTTAATGGTGCTTCTCAATAGTGGGCGATAGATGTGGTTTCAAAACCCCATCCTTTCATTTCATGTCTTTTGTCCCGTGTTCCTTCTCTCACCCCAACCGGTCACGGCAGGTGGCCCCGCCCCTCCCTGAGCCTGGGTCTGCTGGAGGTTTCTTCCTGTTAAAAGGAAGCTTTTCCTTCCTACTGTCGCCAAAGCGCTTGCTCACAGGGGGTCATATGATTGTTGGATTTTTTTTTTCTCTATGTACCTCTGGTCTATCTTATAATATAAAGCACTTTGATGTGACTGTTGTTGTGATTTGACACCGTATAAATAAAATAAAATTGAGTTCAATTCATTTGAAAGAATTGTTTTTTCTAACAAACTCACTGAATCTGAATAGGACACAACTCCAGATCTTCAAAGATCGAGCGTTAGGGGTATTAGCTTGATGGTCAAGCTTTGTAGTGCTACACTACAACTACACCATATCAGCATCTTCACCGTGCCAATAATCTAGAATCTTGTTTTATGTGTCAATTCTAGAGTCTTACATTTCTTTTCTTTCTTTCTTTTTTTTGCTCAGACTTTTAGAAGTCTGTCATCTAAAAACCCACAAAAGATGTTTTACCAGGACTCCACATGAGCTGTCTATGTGCAGTCTCTTCAAGATCGTTTAGGTACATACGAGAGTACATCATACTACTACTATCATAGCCATGAGAACATTTGGCTTCACTCTTCGTTTAATATATCAGTACTAGGACTGGCAGTAACTGACATCCCATCTTTCTTTGGAAATCGAATAGCATTCTAATTGAATAGAATAGAACATAAACTTTTCTTGAAGCTCTCTTTTAAACAGTTTCTCATTAATTTTGTCAGCATCCACTGCTTTGCCTGGAGTTTCTTCCCGGCATTGTTACCTGTATCCATACTCATTTGCTGAAATATTTGTTGAGCTGTATTCAGAGTCAGGCTCTTACTGCTGAGCCCTGAGCAGAATCTTAAACAGAGAGTCTGCACTCATCTGTCAGGATATATTTGCTTGTTTTTTGGGGGAATAATGGACCAGTAGCTTTACTTCTCCCTCAGGCACTTTTGCATTTTTCAGCGTAGAGTAGACTATGTAAGGCTGAACAATGACGGCTCAATGAAACCCTGGAAACAATGCAGTATCTCTGTCAGAGAACCAGAGAAACGGAGCTGTGTGTAGCTGGATAAGCTGTCTGTCCTGCTGAATCAACCATACCTATCAGTCCTGGGAGGAACACACACACACACACCGTGTTTTCATATTATTCTGGGGACATCTAATGGACAAAATGCTTTCCCTAACCCCCACACCTAAACCTGACCACAACCTAGTTGGCACTAAAACTGGGATTTTGTCCCCATAAGGGTTGTTGGTCCCCACAAAGACATGTAAACACACACACACACACACACACACACACACACACACTCTCTTGCCTTCCTCATTCCTGTCCCTAGAGAGCTGATTAGGGTGAGTATACAAGGACCCAGGAAGGGTGTGTGTGTGAGTGTGTGCACGTGTGGAGGGCCTCAGTTCTGCTGACTAAGTTTTTGTGACAGAGTTTAGGTCACAGCTGAGGCTGTTTTGACTGTCCTGTCCTTCTCCTCCTCCATGTCTCAGATGCATCATTCAAAGACTCCGAGGACAGAGTGGATTTCTGTCTGGAGGTTGGACAAAATCGCCCTCATATTCTTGCAACTGAGTAACATTTGAGACTTTTGTAGTAAATAGATTTTAGGCACATTTCCACAGAGGAAGAATCTTTTGAGGAACTCTTTTTTGGCACCGAAGCTTCAACGAGCTGCAGTGTGGAAAACAAATCACCTGAAAATAGAAGAAACAGAGATTAAAGAAGCACACACTGTTGGGAATGTGCTGAGACGTGACTGGCATGGCGGCCACACAGTCTTTACAGTAACCCATGAATGTGCTCATGTTTACTAACCATTAGGGACCTTAGTCTTTTTAAATAATATTTAAATTATGTAGTTTTACCCACCGAAAAGTTGATGTGTGTTATTACTACAGACTCGGGTCTTTAGGGTCTCTTTATGGTCTGTTTTGGAAAAAACTGCTGCTGTACTTGGAATTGTTGTCATCATCAAATAGCAGCATTAATGCATCATTTTGTGAGTCAGATGGAAACAGAAGGGCCAGATGGAAATGCTGTGAAAGTGGATCCTTTTTCTGCTTTCCCCAAATCACCTGTATTAGAAAGTCAACCTGAAGGCCTGAACATATTCAAATAGTTGAAAATCACTGACGTGACATTTACCGGTGTTACTTCCATTTAATTCTTTGGTCTAAAAGCCGAAATAAGAAGCAGTTTTGAAGGTGTAGTGCAACTTTCTCAGCTGAAATATAGAGAAGGCTCAATACAAGACACTTTTAGCATAAATTAGCTGTTAACTTATCCTTTACCTGTTAGCTGATAGCTGTTTACTGTTCTATTTGAACAATTGAACTCAGTAGTAGTATAAATAGCACTATGACAACATTGTAAAAACAGTCAGCTTCTCTCATTGAAGACTTTATGAGGCTAATGTCATCTGCTGAGCTCCGGCTTTTAGCTTGCAAACCTCAGAAGCATATAGGAAACTATTTTTAGATTAGGCAGTTTAAAAGAAGATCTCTTTAAAAACAAACATATTTTAAACACAAAACAAACAGAGACCGACCAGTTTATTGGTAGGCCAATATTATCTGTTTGCTGATCTAATGCTATCGGTATTGATAACGGCTGGTAAATGATATGTGAAAAAAAAAAAATAACAAAGAAATGAGAGAAACACCTGACAGATGTTGATGTTGCATAGCTCATTCACCAGAGGGCACTCTACAACTTTCCCGTTGGCATTATGTGTTTGGAATAGCAACCGTTACCTAGAGTCGGAAACAGCATGAAGAAGTAAATAAGTGCCCATGTGAAATATTAGTAAAAGCTGTGTTTCAGGTGTCTGAAAGAAAACAAATATTAGCTATATTTTTCTAAATATCAGTATCGGCCTTAAACAGTCGTATATCAGCTGAGCTCTAGAAGCGAGCCACTGCGACACTGGATGGATTTTGTTCAGTATTTCTGGTTCAGGTTTGGGTTCAGGTTCGGGAAATCCTCAGAGGTGTCCCGGATTCAGCTTCCAGCTTCTCTGGTGATGTGTCTTTGTCACACTCCACATTCCTCTTAACTTATTTCCCTACTTTTGGTAAAATAGGGTCATATTATGGATGCCCATTTTCAGCCTGAGGCCCAAAAGAGAAATGAAAATGATTGTTTGGGGATTAAAGTTAATTTCCTCTTATAACGGTCACATTTAACTTCTGTGTTTTATTTGTGCTGGTTTCATTTCTGTTTTTAGGGTTCGAAGCCTGTAAACATTTTCATTGATTCCTCAATCATTTAACTGAACATCCTCTGTAGGAAGCACAAGGTCTTGTTTTTCTGTACATTAATCAAGTTTGTTTCTCTTCTCATAACCTGAAGCTTATGTTTTGTTGTCCAATCCTTTCCAGGCTACAAGTCCAGGTTATTACTTACAGAAATCATTGTTTGGTTGATGAGCCATCTGTGCTGTCCCAGATTTTTAGGATAGGTTGTTTCACATCGTTGAAATGATTTAGAAGAAATGCTGATGTAAACCAAATTCTTTCTGAAAATTAAATGCAAGTCAGCCTTTTCCCGATTACAAAGCATGCCCTGCCAAACACGGAGACAGACAGAGAGGCGAGCGGTAAGCCGGATGGTTTGCTCACCAAATTCTTGCACATTGATGGAAAATGTTCCCTCAGTGATTTCAGTGCTTCGGCAGTTACTGGTTCGGGGAAATGATTTTCCATGTGGTGAATCCATTATTGGCCAGGAACATGCAGGATGTGTACTGGAAGTGTGGTGGGACACATCAGGAACTTATGTGGAGAGATAGATGTCGGGATAAAGACCCGCATCGCAGGCGTGTGGATTCACTTTTCTGGTGTCAGGTTAAGAGTCCGGGCTGCACCTTGGTTCTGTTTTCTAGAATGAGCATACATGAGCACAATAGCTGCTAGCTGCAGGAATGAACACCATTCTCTCAGATAATGTTTAATATTTTTTCAGGAACCTGTTCCGCCATTTGGGTCACATCTTCTTTCAGAATAGGTTGCTGCTTTCTTTCTGTTGTTGGTTAAAAGCATGCGTGTCATCGTGTTAACGCTGATTCTGAGCGAGATATGGCCGCTGAGTGACCTTTCCAAGAGCAGAAATTATCTGTGTCTCGCTGTGTGTGGGAAGGAAGAGAAGGAATGTAAAAGTGTGTTTGAATGGATTCCAGCGTGTGAGGCACATTTGTCTGGTCACATCCACCATTCTGATGGTATTTAGACCTCGTGTGTCATTTTGTAGAGGAAATAAATAAATACATGACTGAATAAATTAATCGATAACCATTACAAGCAGCAAAATAAGAATTAAAGCATTTTTTAGATATTTAAAATATGCCATTATTTGCTGTTTCAGTGTCTAAATTTGCTTCTGTATAGATTTAATGATAAAGCCAAATCTGCAGTTCCTCTCACATCCACTAGAGGCTACAGCAGTGAGTCTAATCTGGCGCCTTTTTCTGGTGTTATTGGAGACTTATGACGACTTTTTGACACGAAAGCATGTATTGCTCTAACTCTCAACAAGCAGCAGGTGCCGCCGTGGGCACCTTGCCTGTGCAAAAGCACTCACAGGCGGTGGGTAGTCCTCACACAGCATTCGCCACCGGCTGCTGTCAGAAAAGGAGTATGGGCTTAAATTGTGCTCATAAATATTAAAAACCCACAGAGCTCAGCAGCCAGCGCAACAAATTCTGGATCTTTTGCTCTTAGTTAGCAGTTAGCATTAGTAGCACATTCTGCATCTGCTGTGAAAGGGCTTTTATGCTGCACACTGTGACTCACAGTAATAGCCCTGGGTCAGCCCTCACTTTGTGTTAAACTAATCCTAAAATAATAATGGTATGTCTAACCACTTATATACCGCAAATGTATCCTTTCAACAGCTACCGAAAGTATAGGGACCTAGCTTGTA
The DNA here is from genome assembly GCA_015108515.1 of Hemichromis elongatus. NCBI lineage: Eukaryota > Metazoa > Chordata > Actinopteri > Cichliformes > Cichlidae > Hemichromis > Hemichromis elongatus. The sequence goes on from VUQR01011907.1 coordinate 32,250, forward strand.
CGACCCTTATGGGATATTTATATAGAGATCCTCAAGCTTCAAACTGTATTACCCTTCCAGGACCTGAAGCTCAGTAAAGCAACCGTCCAACAGCCAAACCCATCTGTTCTCTGATTGGATTGTTAAATTTGTGATTGACATGACATCTCATTTGTAGATGCACAAACAAACAATTTTCACATATTTTGATTCAGGTTTATTCATAAAGAACTAAATCACAACAGCAGTTGCCTAAAGGCACGTTATATTAGATGGTAAAGACCCTAGAATAAAGCAGTACTGATGTCTTAGTAGAGCTGAGGCAGCACAGGGTTACATCACTAAAGCTACGTTTTTTAAATTCTGTACTATTTAATTTGTACGTGTCCTTGATTACCTAAGATATGACCTCCTATTCTATTTTTATATTTATATAAATTATTTATATATATGGCATATATATATTTATATATATATATTTATATTTATATTTATATATATTGTCTGAGTCTGCAAGCTTTGAGTTATTAAATAAATAATTAAATAAAGAAATGTGAAAGAAAATGAATTGGGGCATCAGTATAAAATGTAATAAATAGAGAAGTAAAATACAAATAATAAATTCATTTATTGACACTTATTTTTTGTAGCTCATGTAATCATTTTGGCACTGTTCACCCTCCGTATCCTCCTGCCTGAAAGACAGTATTTCATTTTTGTGTGTCTGGACTTCAGTAATGACAAAATCAAAGTGACATTTTTGTACAGGAAGTAAAATATCAGCTAAGATTGAGGCTAAAACTCTCTTTTAAACCCTGAGACAGAATAAAAGGTCCCACTGTATTTACTTTGATTTGATATAACGTCATACATAAAAAGACTTTATCTTTCTGTTTTTCTCTTTGTCACCTCAAAGCTGTAAATAACCGCAATGTGACGATTATTCTGTCCCACCTCTGCACCACACACACACACACACACACACACACACACACACACACACACACACTGCAATTATGCTTTCCTCCGGGGGAGCCATTACCAGGGAATCCATCTTTTCCTCATTATAATTTAATTGAAGTGCAGACAGATGCAGACTCATGTTCGAGCTGCCGTTTTTCTCCATTTTCCTTCTTTTCTCCTCGTTTATGTTCTCTCCACTGTTCTGGGTTTCCAGGGTGTGATCACGTGACTCAAATGTATGTTATGTAGTATATAGCTTTTTTCTTTATCTTTTTGCCAAGTAACCAAACCGAGTTTCCTCCATGGGCGCCGGGCTCGGCGTAAGAGTCAGGGTGATCTCAGGATGGACGGAGGCTTTTCTGGGCATGGCCATCTAGGAGGAGACTCCGCGTAGGCCAGGAACTCGCTGGAGAGATTTATGTCACCTGGCCTTGGAGCACCGTCTAATCGAGCCTGATGTTCAGGTTGTAAATGGCGACCCTGTTTGCAGTCATGTAACTGAGTATCATCGCCTCGCTCATCACGGCTGATTTTAAAGTTTGAAACGTCAAAATTGGACTTCACTGACCAATCACGTGGGCGGCGTCTGTCTTTTATTTACAGTCTGTCGTTGCCGTTCTTGAAATCAGCGTTAAACGATGGTGTCAGGTGGATGCAGTCTATTTTTAGAGCAACACCGGTGTTTTATCTCACCTCCCACCCCTTCCTGGCTCCTTATGCATTGGTGCCAGGCTAATGTCTGTCTAAACAGCCCCTTTTTTTACTTGATGCCACCCTTCACTCATGAAATAAACAGCTTCCTTTTGCATCTAAAGAGCTGCTTTTAGGTTTTTGTGTCAGTGTGTGGGCAGTTTTTCTCTAAAATGGGAGCGCTTCAGAGCTACAAGCAGCATTTAGCTTCTGGGAGAGGGCATTTGTGAGCTAACACACCTACACCGCTGGATTTATGACAAGTGGAGTCACATTCTGCACAAACGCAGAACAGTTAAAGGCCGAGTGAGCGCACAGCTTTTGTTCCCGAGTGTTTAGCTGGTTGTAAAGAGTCTCGTGGTGGTGCCCGAACCTACACGTCGTTTTCCCACCTCGCCTGCGTCTTACTCATCGGGTCAGCGTGCAGATCTCTGCATTCCCAGACCGACAAATACACGAGTCACAGCTGCTTCCTAACGCCCTCCTTCATTCCCTCTGAAATATTACCCATAATTCTCTGTCCTCATGTGTGTCTGCCTCATTTTTTTCACATTGAGTCACCATGAAGGGTTCACGCTCAATAAATCACGCTGCGCTGTCCGACCACAGGAATAACAGCCCTCACCAGCCACGGTCCTCTCTGTCTGCCTGCTTCTGTCTTTACGGCTCGTCGTCAGTATTTAAAGTCTCTCCGTTCCGTCTTCTTTTCTCACCACACATATTTTTCTTCTCCCCGTGGCCATTAAAAACCTCCCGCAGGAATCCATGACTCTCAAACCTCACGTATAAATATCAGATTCTTGTTGTGGAACAAAGCTTCTCTTCTATAATCAGACAAAAGCAAGGAAACGCTGTCGTGTTAGTGTCAGACGAGTGTGTTTCTACTCTTTGCCTTTATTCTTTTCTAGTTACCGTTTACCATCAGAACTTTGTTCTTACTTCTGTGCAAAAAAATCTTCTTTTTACAGAAAAAAACTGAGATTTTTGTTTGGAAATCAACCCACTCAATGTCTTTGAACACTTCTCTCAGCTCTCTGTTTGGGCTGATAGATCCACGGCTTGATGGATTGTTGGAGCATTACGGCTACCGTAGTCAGGAGCCTCGTGGAGTAATACGTACTGTGCTTCAACATAATATTACTGTACTGTGTGTATAAGGACCCCAAAGTAGCACCTGTTAAGAGACATGCATATGAAGTGGATTTTAAACTCAACACTATCAGTCGCGCAGTAGAACATGAGAATAGAGCAGCTGTGAGATAATTCAGCATTAATGAGTCAGAAGTGGAGGAAGCAAGAAGGATGAGTTGAGTTTGACTTATCTGACTGTTTTGTTTCGCTTAATGCTCCTTATAATCTCATGAACCTTATGGTCCTAAAAATATGTATTGGACTTATTTATTTGGCACACTGTAGTTTCATGTTGCAAAGCAGCTCTTTGTAACTTTAGTGGTTATTACACGGTTATGCTCAGGATATGTCAGCTCGTTTACACTGGAGATGTGTTTTGGTTCAACTGTCAGCAGGAATTTGCATCTGCACTGTTACAGTTTTATATAGCTTTAATGCACATAAAAATCAGCTGCTTGTTGCCTGTGCACTAATAAAGTT
>VUQR01011908.1:0-24450 GCA_015108515.1 Hemichromis elongatus
GGTGATTAGGGATTCTCTATCAAACCTGAAGCTGCGAGTGCTTGGTCCAAGCTGGGCAAGTTGGTGTTTTTTTAAATTTCTTTCTATGAAAGCTTGATGCGGGTCTCCCTAAACTTCTGTTAGAACGGTAGGTTATACAAAAATGTACCACTCGAGTTCTGGCTGTTGGCAGAGATTTACAGTTATTTGCACCCTTGTAGGTGGGAAACATTGCGTTCCTGTGAGAGCAGTGGACTTCATCGCCACTGACCCACATTTATTAGGGTGTGACGCGAACTTGTGGACAGGTAACGAAATCAGTACAGTTGAGGGATACTCCTGCTGTGTTCTACTGTCCAGCGTAAGTCATCTCCTGCCTTTTTTACAGAATACTGAGCTGCTGCTTTGCCAAGTGGATTTCTGGCTGCGGGCAAAGGACCCGACACATCAGTGCATTTTAATCTGTTTTAACTTGGTGTAATCCAACGGACTGACTGTTGTGGCTGTCAATTTTGATTATTTGTTGTTTTATCTCTCTGTATCAGTAGGCACCGTAGATGTTTATTGTCTTTTAGTGTTTTTCTTTTTTATATATATATATTGTTGCAGACGGTGAAGGCGCTGCGTGGAAAACCAATCCCTTTTGTTGTCTCGCCGCTTTTTGCATGCACAGCGGTGGGCCTGAGTGAAGACAGCACTGAGGATTTGCCTTTTTCTAGTGTCTTGCCCATTTGGGGTTATATGTGAGTTGCCGTCCCTTTTTAACGTGTGTGATATGTTGATTTGTTCTTAACGGTTCCCCGCAGCGCTTATCCTGTGTCACAGGCAATCATACAGTTTTACCGTTTTTAATAAAGTAAAGTTTTTAATTGTTTTTAGGTGCTGCTGTTACACTGTTACTTTTATTTTGTATTAGAAATAAAGCTTTTTTTTACTGACTGCCCCTACGGCTCTGTCCTATTTTAGATAGGTACCTACCACGGGTCACAAATATTTAGTCAATTAATCTGTTTGTAAGAGGGATTGACTGAAAAGTAGCCCGAGCATAGAGCCTTATGGAACCCCTGCAGAGTGAATACATGCATATTGCTTTCTCTGTGATAGAGAAATCTACAGAACAGCTTCTGTTCAGACAAAAGAACTTGGTTGATGGTGTGAAACGCTGTTTTCAAATCTGGGTTTGGATGATTGCTCGTGTGATACCATTACAGAGCTTTTGTTCAAACACAAAATAAAATGTTAATGTATTTTGTACAATGAAAGACGTGACTTCTTTTGACAGTAATATTACAGTAACAGTCTTGATCTTTGATGGTGTGTGAATAGAACCAAACAAATCAAATACAAAACAAATTCAACATGTAGTTGTGAACTTGCAGTTCCTCCACTAACCACCAGTAGGCGCAGCAGAACTGATTTCTCTTCTGTTAAAAACAATTTTTCCTCAAAGCTTTTTTGCCTTTTACAGGGTTTTTTTTTCTCCGACATTTTTAAAAATTTTATCATCTTAAATTTGTATTATTTTAGAATAGAATAAAATAGAATAGTTTTCATTTAGAACATGTAAATACAACTAAAAACTTAAAGACATAAAGTTTTCATAAATATATCTGTCTGCACAATGTCGATGTTCGAAAAGGATGAAGTTTATACTTTTGCTTTGCTTTAGCTCTTTATTTAAAATTATTTCTTAAAAATAAGCTTTTGTTGAATTAGTCTCCAAATTTACCATCATGCGCACTGGATATATTAGAAATGTTCCTTTTATTAATCTGACGTGTTTAGAGAATAAAAAATGAGTGCAGCATTTCTGTGCGAAGGATTTGGTGGTGTATTGGCATGCATGCTGCAGCGAAGTGTGCATTACTGCTGAGTCTCATGATGTCCGAAATCCTCCACAGAGAAAAACTCATTCAGACTGAAATCAGCTCTAATTAGTTGAAAACAAGAACACATTGTGGAGAGTGTGTGTGTGTGTGTTGTACACTGACAGCAGGCCCAAAGACCTGAACAGAAAACAATAGGAGAGAGTAGAAAGTGAGCCGTGCAGCGTAGCAGCAAGCAGCTCACATCCAGCAGAGACTCAGGTAGGTTGGATTTCCTTCTTGTCCTTCAGATCCTGTGACCTCTGACCTTTATACAGAGATGATTAAAGCTTCAGCATTGCTGAAGAAAACAGGCATTTGAAGCTTCTTTAAGCAAAAGTTTGTAGAAACTAAACAAGCTCCAATCAAAGCTGTTCGACTACATTTACTAAATCTATTTGCCGCCTAATTGTACATTCGTTTCCCTTTGTGACGTGTTCAGTACTTATTTTACTCGCTGTAGATAGTGTTTTAAAATAAACTGCTTCGGAGTATTTTACCTTTATATTCATGGTGGAAATTTGTTTGATAAACTACAAATATTTGACATCTTAATAACAAATATCTATCTCCCAACATAAAGTGTTATTTTACGTTTTGTAATCTGTTACTTGCAACAGATAAAAGTATAAAAAGGATTGAAGCTTGACAGTTAATACTCAGGTTTTTGGCTTCCAGATAAATTTGTAATTTCATTTGATGCACTCAGGGGTAATCAGACTTCCTCCTCATCCAGTTGGCCTCAGGGTCATCGCCCATCATGCCTCAGGTGTCGTTTGCCCATCCCTCGCTCTGCCTTAACTTCCTTCCTCTGCTGCACCGCCTCCTCCCCTCCAACCCGCCCACCGTCCGAGACGTGGACGTCCCCCCTCTGTTTCGGGAGCGCTTCATCCTGACGGGGTACCGTCCCACGGGCATGTCCTGGCGGTGTTATGCCCTCAGCCTGTTCCAGATCCACAACGAGACCCTGAATGTGTGGAGCCACCTGCTGACTGCCGCCTTTGTGGTGCTCAGGTTCATGATGTTCGCCATCATGCGAGGAGGGGTAGGACATTTACAGATGCTCTGATCTCCTGAAGCAATATGACATTCTGTTTGACCTCCTCCTGTCTGACATTTGACCTTTTCAGGGAATCCTGGGTTTCCGACTGCAGGGGCCTGAAGGTCAAGGTTTTTCTGTGGATGCCTCTTCGCTACCTCTGGTCCTCTATGTTCTCTCTGCAGTCACATACCTCAGCTGCAGGTGAGTGATTCATTTTTTTGGTCACCAATGATAAGCTGTTACTAAATTTGATTTGGAAATGTTTGACATTTAATGTAAACACTTTAAATAGTGCAGCTTTAAATAACATTGTGTTACCTCCTGCAGTGCTGCAGCTCACCTGCTGCAGTCCCACTCAGAGCAGGCGCATTACTCACTATTCTTCCTGGACTATGTGGGCGTGGCCGTCTATCAGTATGGCTGTGCTCTGGCTCTCTGCCTGTACAGCTCCAACACTGCCTGGAGACAAAGTATGCTGGGACAGGTTTGTTTACAGACGGTGAACTATGGGATGGTTTAATGTTTGATGGGTAATTGTTGAATGTCTGCAATGTTGGTTGATTATTTGGATGGCTGGATGGTTTTCTGACTGACCGTGTAGATGGAAGCAGGAGTTTGGACAGTCAGATGTTACATGTTGGATAGTCTGACAGTTTTATGTTTGGGTATTTTCACTGAATGATAGGTGGCTGGATATTGTGATGGTTGGATGATTGCTTTTTGCATAGATGGATTGTAGGATAGTGTAATGCCTTAATGGTGTGATAGCTGGATGTTTTGGAAGGATGTTTAGATATTGATATGGTTGTATGGTTGGGGAGCTAGCTGACAGGCTAGTTGGATACACGGACTGTTAGATGGTATGATAATTGGATTGGATTGTTGGATACTGGTACACTTGTATGGTTGGAGATCTGCGTGGTTGGATAGATGGATGCATGGATTGTTGAATAGTTGGACAATTTAATAAGTGGATGCTGGGGGCAGCACGGTGGCATGGTGGTTAGCACAGCAAGAAGGTCCTGAGTTTAATTCCTCCATCAGGCCGGGGTCTTTCTGTGTGGAGTTTGCATGTTCTCCCCGTGTTTACGTGGGTTCTCTCCGGGTACTCCGGCTTCCTCCCACAGTCTAAAGACATGTGGGGATAGGTTAATTGATCATTCCAAATTGCCCATAGGTGTGAATGTGGGAGCGAATGGTTGTTAGTCCTGCCACAGACTGGCGACCTGTCCAGGGTGCACCCCGCCTCTCGCCCTGTGACAGCTGGGGTAGGCTCCAGCACCCCCCGTGACCCTGAAAAGAATAAGCGGAAGCGAATGGATGGATGTTGGATGGATTTGGATAGTGGGGTGATTAAATGACTGAATAGTATGAATGTTGGACTGATGAACCCAGTGCAGGCTGGACAGGTTTGTTCATGGATGGACAATTGGATGTTTTGTAGTTGGCTTAATTAATGGTTTGAGGATGACTTTGTGGACAGCTGGATGTCTTACTGGAATGATGGCTGGATGTTCAGATGAAAGGGAAGAGAACATGGTTTGAAAGGTTTGTTTCTGATTCTTCTGTCCGTCAGTATGTTCAGATGTCCTGATCAGGTTTTTGGATCTCAGGTCTTCCTCCCAGCAGCCGCCCTCCTTGCCTGGCTCTCGTGCACTGCTTGCTGCTATGCAAAACTTCGTTTCCGCCGCCCATACCCCCTTCATAGGAAGCTCTGCCAGCTGATCCCAATGGGTGTGGCCTACCTACTGGACATCAGCCCTGTTGCCCACCGTCTTGCTACCCACAGCTGGACAGGAAGCCCTGCACTACCATTGCACTTCCTGCAGGTAGTTCCTTTCACTTATTTCTTTAGTCATGCATTTATTGGAACTAACAGTTATATTTATTACTGATAAGTAATAGTTATTTTTAAAACTTATTTATAGAATAATTTGGGGTAAAAATGTTGCGCAAGTTGTTCTTACTCGCATATTTTTGTGATACTGTCAAAAAGCTTTCTGGCATTTTTCCACCAGGTGGTGCTCTTTATGCTATCCATCTTCTTCTTCTCTTGCCCTGTTCCTGAGCGTTTCTCTCCCGGCTGCTTTGACATCGTTGGCCACGGCCACCAGCTCTTCCACATCTTGCTGTCACTCTGCACACTAGCCCAGCAGGAGGCGCTGTTCCACGACTTCCTATGGCGGCGGCCGGCAATGGTCAGAGAGTTTGGAGAGGAGCGCCTCCTGCTGGCTTGCGTCTCCTTTCCCTGCCTGACGCTGGTTTGCGCCTTAACAGCCCTCGCCATGAGGAGGCAGGCTCAGGCACAGCTGATGAAAGAGCAAAGATAGAAGAAGAGATTTCCTGTACAAAAACTGAGGGACTGACTCCTGCAGTGGAAGGAATTCTTTACTTTTGTTGGTTTCTTGGTTTGTTTTGTTTATTTGTGTCAGGTCTAGTGATGCAGACCATTATACTCTGGTTTCTTTTTGTTTACATTTTACTAAACAAGTGACACAATGACTAAAATCTCGTGACCATTTAACATTAAACCAGTTTTTAATTTCTATCTGCTTCTTCAATAAAACAATATCATCTATAGTTTGTATGTTGATCTGCCAATACGATACCCATATACATGAAACTTAATGATAACAGAGTGAGGAAAGCTGAACACTGTTGGCTCACTGAGCTCCAGGTTGGTGCTACAATAGATTTCTTAATATTTGACAAATTAATGTAGCTGAATCATCTGTGGCCCTGTTATCGAGACAGGATAAGATGGTGCGTGTAAAATGAATCTAAAACCTACGGTATATTTAATAAGATAATCGCAAGTTTCTGTTCTTCCTTTAACAACAGTCTGTAAGCATTTGGGAACCGAGGATTTGCATTTGTGTAGTTTTGTTTTTGCCAAAAGCTTCCCTTTCTCGCTTGTTTTAGGACTTGAGCCTTTTAGTGGTTGATGGTTTGGAGGTCTTTCAGTTTAGGAGGCAGATTTTTTTTTTTTTCCCTGTGGTGTCGGCCTACAGGATAGTTTCTGCCTGTACCTCTAAAATTAAAAGCCTGTCAATTTGTATGAACATCATTGTCTGGAGTGTAATCAGATTCCTGCCTCATACTGCATACTGCTTCGGTCTGCATCTGGCCCAGGGTGTCCGGACCGACTCATCACGCTCAAAGTTACATTTTCTGATCAGGTGGAAGGAAGAAGGTTGATTTCTATTGCAACTGATCTGTTAATAAAAACCACCCTACCAAGTGCTGCACGGGCCTCTTATGTTACTAAGAGAAATAGAGAAAAATTAATGTGAATTCACTTTATGAGTCCTTTAACAGCAAGGCTGCTGTTATCTGCCTCTCACAGTCCTCAAAGGGCCTCGCTCTGCCAGTCAAGCAGAAAGTGTCCGTTGCACAGTTCGGGTGGAGCTGTTGTTGGTGCTCCAGTTTCAGTTTGATTTCGGCTTCATGGAGCTTATCAGCTGCAGCTGCTTGTGGTTAGAAAGACCGCCATAAAATGTAAAACACACCCCCCGTGTTCAGCTATGGAGAGACAATATCTCGGTTTGAACACTAAGATTATGACACAAAGCCACTTCTGAAGGCATTCGTGGCTGTATTAATGAGAGCACAGAGTAAAAGTTTAACACATTAATTACAACAGATGTGTAAGAATGGAACATGAAGAGGTTTGGAACACCTTCTTCACATATACTTGTACCTTAGATCATGTCAAAGTTCATCATTAGTGGCCAATAAATCAGCAGTGAAACAGCGAGTACGTGGAGGGTGTTGAAAATAAAAAAGCAGAGATACGAATATATGAAAAACTTTAGTTTGACTAAAACAGGAACAGCAAGTGAGCTGCTGGCCTGTAGCTCTGTCAAAATAAAGGTTGTAAACAGTTTGATTTGCTTTACCTTCTAATCTGATAAACTATGAACGGCAAAGCTAAAAGCCAAAGCTAAACCACCAGAGGCTAATCTGATCGCTATCAGGACCACAGAGGAAATGTGAGTTTGTGAACCGAATTTAAACATGAATAAAAAGTACAGAACCGATATAGAAAATCAGAATATAGAATGTGAAATTTGACGTTTCAGTTACAACGATCTCTGATGTTAGAGCCTTATTATAAATGTTGACTGATGTTTTTGACATAAATACCCAGTATTTTTAGCACTCTGCCTCTGTTGGACATTAGATGAACTGCAGGTTTTCTGCACATTTCTGCATAATTACACACTTTATTTAGCATTATTAATCACTCTTTTTTTTTTAGCAGAGGCTTGTATATTTTGAATATGTGTGCTTGCAGTCGTTGTGCTTAGCTGAGCTAAGCAGGTGTCGGTGCCTGTGGGGGAATCTGGAGTCCTGTGCAGTGTTTGTGCTGTGTGTCTTTAAGCAGCTCTCACAGTAGAGGAGCTCAGTGTTTGTTCAGTCTGTCAATGAGTAAACGTGCAGCGGAAACAAACCCTCACAGCACCACTGAACCTGAACACACAGCTGTCTGCACACAGGTACGTCCACACTGCTTCTTAAACTTCAGCGTTCATGTTTTAAGAAACTGAACTGTTGGAGCCCTCGGAGCTCCGCTCTCACTCTGTCCTTCAGCTGCCGACAGTTATTTAACTGACATGAATGTAGATGAGAAAGTTTAATATCACAGTCATAATATGAGTTTTAAAGAAAATGAATGTGCAAACTATAATAATATTAACTAATATTAATGTGTCAATATATTTAAAAAGATATTAAGTAACTATTTTACCAAGTTTCACATCTGAGGTTCTGTTATCTGTTCCTTTTATGAGCGTCTTATGTAATAGCGGCAGCGTCGGTGTGTTCCTGATTTTCATGTTCAATGTCAAAAATATTCTCATAGTAGCATTTTTACGACCAGGAAACAGGCTAAAAGACGTTTAGTAGAATAATATTCACACCAGAAAACCGGAGACAGATGATGAGGCAGCGGGCCCCCAGCTGCGGACCCCACCCGGGGCTGAAACAACGAGCTTTTTGAGTCTCTTTAGTGGTTTGTATCTGAGACAAGGCCAACTGTTGTAGCTGCATCCTTTTTTTATTAATACAATGTTGTTGTTTTGTGTGAAATTGGAACTATTCAGCGTCTCTTTATGGATTCGTAATGTCTCTTTTAGTGGTTTTGCATCTCTTCATAGCTTTGTTTTCTTTTCTGACTTGTTTGGCATTTTTCTGGGACCTCACCGTGCTCGTGCATGCAAAGATGGATTCAGGGGGAGCGAGAGCACCACCACCTCGTACAAAACTGAGGAGGCTTCGCTGGAAGCCAGTATGAAGTTAGAATGGAGTAGGAGCTGGGGTGGGCTTCAAAGCGGCTTTCAAATGTGTTGAAACTGTAGCCAGGCAGGATAAAGCAGCTTCAATTGCTCAGCCACCAGGATGTGGAGAAGGCGTTGCCTGAGCCATCAGGTGATGTGGGCTGACCTTGATATCAGGTGACCTGCTGGGACTGCGGCTCGCCTTCCTGGACCCTCTAGGCTCGATTTGCAAAAACAAGAAGAAAAGTAAAGAAACAGAAACGTGGTCGTCTTCTTCATACGTGGCACTCCATCTCAATCACAGATTCCTTCGCTGAGGAAAGCGAAGGAATCTTAAAAAGAGCAGACCCGCCCAAACCTTTCACCACAGCTCTGATCATCATCGCACACGCTCACAATACTTCCTGTTTTCATTCATTTATTCTGATGTCTTCATGTTTCGCCTGCTCTGTGGCCTTACTTCACTTTAAGTTTAGTCTTAATTTTGATGGACGATGTGTCTGCGTGTTTGAGTCACCGCCCCCATCCTGTGATCCTTTGGGCACCTCTGTGCAGGAATTTGTCTTCAGGGTGAAAAGTGTGACTTATTACTAACAGGGCTGGTACAAAGTAGCTGTCAGGCAGTGGAGACAACAGGAAGTTCCCCCTGCACAGAATAAAAAACAGCCCAACCCCCACCTGTTGAAACATTTAACTGATGTTTTGTCACTGTGACATTTGCCAGAAGAGATGTGGGGTGATAATCACTGAGGTGGGGAGATGTTAGCTTGGCTGTTTGCCCCCCGTTTCCCTCATTTTCTAACCTGAACATGGCGTTCTCACACTGCGACCCACCTCTGCTTCACTGTTTGTATAACAGGAGTCGCTCAGGATGATTAAACCGCCGCTCGAGTTGCCGCTGAGCTAAAAGAATGAGTACACACCTGAAGATGGACCGGCCTTAAAGCACACACAGCATCACGTTTGATCTACAAGTGTCTCGCTTCATGCTTTCATGACTCAGGGCTTTGGCACACATCAGCTCGCATTTGTGTTATCAGTAAATATGAGCTTATATTTGCTCAAGCATGTTTGAAGAGCGCATTTAACGCATTCCTCTGATATAAAACAGATCAGGTGGAGTTTCTGTAGAGGTCTGCGAGAAGAAGGAAGAGCAAAGTTTCTGACCCTTGACCTCTGCTGATCATTGGACCTGTTAATGATCAGAGAAACCGAGGCTCATTTACATCTGATGCTCATTAAAGTTCTTTACAAAACGCTAAAATGCAAACTGGGTTTCTCAGAGGTCGTAAAGTCTCCGGGTTGTCCTCATGTTTGTTTTCCTGACGCGTCAGAGACGCAGCGTCCTAAATACCTGCACCTGTGAAGGATCCTTTGTGGACTCTGAGGACCAGCTGATGTCTTTAACTCTCACTCATCTGCGTTTTCTCTCCTCTCAGGGCATCATGGCAACCGGACCAGAGCTCACCAAGCTGTGGTTCCTGTCATCAGGAGTCGTTAGCTTCTTCATCCTCCTGATCCTCCTCTCCATCTTCCTCACTGCTCTCTGCAGTGACTGCGGCAGGTCAGCTGACTTTCTACATCACAGAGTCGCACCGGGGAGTGTTTGGGCCACGGGAGTACGATAAAGGCCACTGATTATCGATTAACGAGGGGCTAAAGCGATTTTAGTCAAGCTTATCATCACAATCTCAGGCCTGAAAGTCAAAAGTAATAAAAAAGTGAAATAGTTGGGAAACCGGTCAGGTATATGGGTAACAGAGCAGTTCAACTAATAAAAACTCAAAGTAAAGAAATAAAAAAAAGAAACACTTGAGACATTTCAGTAATGAAAATGAAAAGTTTAACTTTCGTGATTATCAGAGTCAAGCTTAAATAATCCAGTAATATCAGAAATGATCAGCGAATCGTTAAAACCTGATCGGAACCTGCATACAAACGCTGCTGTTTGTTGTTTTTCAGACATTCATTTGAGCTTCAGGATCTGGAGGTGAACAGAACCCCGTCAGCGCTCATCAGCGTGGTAAGAGACGAGTTTAACGACCTGAAACCTCTGACGGGACGGGGCGTGGCTTAAACTGTCGTGTTGATTGACAGGTGAAGCTGGAGGAAGTGAGAGAGAACCCAATGATCAACGACATCCAGAAGGATGAGAAACGTGAGCAGACTTTTCAGTTTACTAAATGAAGTTTTAATGTAGTAGTTTCATCACATTTTGAGGTTCATGCGATGCAGTTTACTTCAGTTTTATATATGCAGCACCAAACTGCATGTGAAGTGAAGTCAGGACTTTACAGGAAGAACAAACAACACCTGCAAAAAACAAAAGTCTTTGCAGAAAAACATCTTTTACGCATGAATGCACAGAAGTAGACGAGTAAACCCTGAGAATCTGAAGGTCGGCGGTGGAATGAATGCCTCCTGAGTTGGAAAAGACGACCGCCGCGGAAAATGAGCTTTAAGATACAAGCCGTAACCACAAAGACATCAGATCAGTTCTGCCTCGATCTTTAAAAGTTTCATCCTTATGAAGAAAGCCCTGTTAGAGTCCCTCCCTGGAGAAACCACCCGGGGGCGCCACAGACCGAGCAAGGTCCGCCTGTCAGAGAGGAGACTAAACTATATATATTAAAATTGTTCATTCATTCATGAGGTCAAACGAATGAATAAGGCTGGGAAGAAGTTTTAATATTTTCTGAAAATAAAATCATTATGAATGATTTCCTGTGTGTTTTCCCACCTTTAACATAACTTTATTCTTCTAAAGGAAAAATAAACCTCGAGCTGAATCATCTTTTAAATTTATTCAGCATTTAAAAGAGAGTCACGAACATACGATGGACAAGAACGCATCTGATGTTTCATCCGTAGTCTCAGACTGCTGTAGACCAAATAGACCTTGTCCAATCAGGGTTGAGCAGCAGCCAGTTGCAGAGCACCACCCAAACTTTGTTGCGCATTTCCTCAAAGGTGACCACCTCAGACACTATCGCTACTTTTAAGATTAGGCTTCAAATGTTCCTTTTTGCTAAATAGGGCTGGACCAGGTGACCCTTATGCTTCGATAGGTGCAGGCTGCTGGGGGAGTCCCATGATGCACTGCATGTTTCTTTTTCAGTCACTCTGTGTTTGTACACCTCTCTGTATTTAATCATTAGTTATTATTAATCTCCGGCTCTCTTCCACAGCGTGTCTTTGTCCTGTTGGGGCAGATGAATTCTGCTCGAGGTTTCTTCCTGTTAAAAGGGAGTTTTTCCTTCCCACTGTCACCAAGTGCTTGCTTAAAGGGGGTCATCTGATAGTTGTAATATTGTAGGGTCTTTACATTACAATATAAAACACCTTGAGGCGAGTGTTGCTGGGATTTGGGGCTAAATAAATAATAAATACTTGAATGTATTCAGTGTGCTTTTTAAAAAAAAAAAGCACACTTCTTTCTCCGGCTCCCGGTGACCCGACTCTAAAGTCACGACAGCTCCATCATACATGAAACTACAGAATAAAACAGATGAAATTAACATACATGAGAGAATATAAGTAAATAAGAAATATTCCACATGGACACAAATGAGGCTCATTAACAGATTCAGTAAGAATGTTTGATTGAGTTTTCGTATAGAACAGGGTGCTTATAGTTTGCTCTTGTGCTCAACTGTTTCAGGCTGAATTGCTTTTATGAACTTGTGATATTTTATCTCATGAAAACTCTTAAAAATTAAGAAACTAGGTGTAAAAACCCAATTGCTGCATTTCCCAGATGCCTGTGTTTGTGTGTTCAGAGTCACGTCCAGAAGAGGAAGTCTCAGTGCAGTTCACTCCCTGGAGGAGCCACCTGGTGGCGCCACAGAGCCAAGGTTCTATTCTCTGTTACTGACAGTTTTCTGTGACTGAGGGTGAAAGAGGGGAGAGAGGGAGGAAACCCCAGAAACAGTCCTTTTATTGATCATCACGATCTGAGCATTAGTTCCTGATGTCGTCTGTCTGTTCACAGATCAAAACGCCGACCACATCTACCACACCATCGGAGGACACGGCACCAACCTGGACGTATCATCGCCACCAAAGCCGGCCAATCACAAGCCAGCCAGAGAACATGACGCCGCTCTGGAGGATTTTAGCAGGAATTCAGTTTACGCTCAAGTCAGCAAGAAGCTGAGCTCCAGCGCTTCACCTCCACCTGTCCATGCACCTGCGGAGACACCGGTGGAGAAGGAGGAGGAGGAGCCTTCACCTCCGCTGCCCGAGAGGATGGCAGAGATGGAGGGATGATGGATGCAGAATGAGAGAAGGTGTGAAGAGACAGAGAAGGAGGGATGCCAGGTCCTCCTGCACCCATCATTAACACCAAAACCTGAAAACTACATCTGCCAATCAGACTGCTGGAACCCTAACACTCATGACATCACAACGGCAACATCTCAGATTCAGCTTCTTTATGTGAGGTTGAATTTCTAATGCCCAGTGAGGCTATAAATGAAAAAGAGGCAACACGTGTCACACGTGGAGTGACATCAGTGACTCGCCGAATCCGAACACGAGGACCAGTTCAGAGAAAACATGGAGGACAGTCAGAGGGAGGTGTCAGAGAGTTTACACCTGTGGGATTCAGTAACAGCAAAGATGGTGGGACAAGTTTCACTTCCAAAGGGGGGAATAATTTTTAACCTTGATTGTAGTTCAGCAGAGTTTTGAAGCATTTCTTGAAATCAGATATGAGCTGATACAGTGTTTTACGTCCCGATGAGCCTTAAAATGAAAGATAAATTAGATAACTGGCCAAAAAAGTGCCAGAGGGTGTTTCAAAGTAGATGCTACGTGGCGAGAGTTGTTTCTAGAAGATTCTACTACAATTATATATTTATATATTTATAATATATAAACAGTGTGATGGCCTGCCATCAGTCAAAGAGGCCACGCCCACTAACAATGCAAACTTTGAGCATTAATAAACTTTAATCAGCTGTGACAAAGCAAACCTGTAATTTGTGGCTGTGGCCGTCCAGGTCCACTGACAGGAAGTGTTCACGGAGCGAGCTCGTCCTCCTCCAACCAGGCCAAACCTGATTTTGTGGGTCCAGGTCCTTGCCAGACCTTCATGAGGTCATTCTTTGCGCTACCTTTCCAACTAGGCAGCATGTAAGTAATCTTGCTGGAGCGTAAACAGCTCTGAAGTGTCTCAGTGAGAGAATAAACTACAGCATGGTGGTGGGTCACATGACATGCTGTTTAGAACACAGAAAATGAACCACTGTCTCATTTTGCTGCTTCTGTTTATTAAATCTTCCTTCACAGCCAACATGTTTATGGCTGATGTCACTGCCTCGTGTCTAACATCGCGACATCGGTGGGAAACACTGAAGCTGAGATTCTCTCAGTATTTGCTGTTTGTAAATTCCTGTAATCAAACTGTGGCCCCATCCTCACGGGGACAAGAGGTGATTTCTTTTTTTCATGTTTTTGACCTTTATCATCTGACTGTAAGTGAAGTTACAGCATTTAGAAAGTCACAGTGAGTCACAGTGAAACCAGGAGAGGATGCAGTGACGTCCAAATGACAGCTGAGTCTTTGTTTGGACATGTCTTCGCCTCTGAGACGCTTCAGCTCTGTGTGCGGCCTCTAAAGACACATTCAGGTCTGAGACTTCACAAAGGTCCTCACAAACACAGAGACAAAGCTTCTGTGGAAAAACCGGGAGCTTTTTCAGGAAGTTTTAAATGAACAAGGAAGTGAGGACAGTTTTAGAAGGAGGGAGGGAATTTCTGGAGCTTTGGGACATTTTTGTATGGTTGAGATGCTCTGCAGACCTTTTGTAGGACTTGTGTGACAGAGTTGAACAGATGTCATCACAGATGACACATTAGCCTCAGTTTAAGCTGACGGCTCCACGCCAAAGCCTGTAGCTGTGTGATGTGAGACGGCTGCTCTTCAGTCAGGGACGAAACTTTTGTGGTCTGAGGTCCAGATCCAGATTTCTGTGAGAGTGCTGCATCAGTGACAGTCAAACAGGGTAAACGAGTGTGTAAATGTCAAATGGACTGATTCTTATACAACGCTTTTCTACCCTGCCGG
Organism: Hemichromis elongatus; assembly: GCA_015108515.1. Classification (NCBI taxonomy): domain Eukaryota; kingdom Metazoa; phylum Chordata; class Actinopteri; order Cichliformes; family Cichlidae; genus Hemichromis; species Hemichromis elongatus. The sequence continues at coordinate 14,236 of VUQR01011908.1, forward strand.
AGTACTCGCAGCGCTCTATACAACATGCCTCGTTCACACCCACCTATACAAGGATCGAAACAACAAACTTTCACCCAGTAGCTGTTCTGCTCTACCAGCTGAGACACAACTACCACAGAGTGTGTGTGTGTGTGTGTGTGTGTGTGTGTGTGTGTGGGTGTGGGTGTGCGTGTGCGTGTGTGTGTCATTATGTGAGTCAGAGTTAATCAGAAGAGTTTAGCTGATGACTAAAAAAGCAGTGAAACCATCAGCAGGCACGTTTACCACGTCCATCAGCTGCCATTGGACGTATCCATGGAAACAGCGAGTCTTCTTCACACACCGATGTTGGTATTGCAACCACGGTGAAAAAAGAAACGCACCTCCTGACTGACATCATGTTACGCACAGCAGTTATAAATCAGCTGATTGGAGGGGGGGGGGCTGTGACTATATTCTGGTGTAGTTCTTTAGTGCTTCACACTCTGTCAGCGAATAAACAGAGTCCTCCTGTTTTATCTCTTCACTGAGTTTAAGAAATGTCCACAGCGGATGACACCGTTTACATCATACATGTATATTAGGAAACACAGTTATTTTCATTGGTTTCCAGATGATACCCAGTCATAGCACCAACTCACCCCAAAGCACTTTTAATAAGAAGGTAAAGTTGGTTCAATCACAAATAAACAATATTTTGAAAAGTCACCCACCCAAATCATTCAGTTGTGGTGTTCCAGTCACTTCCACGGCCACAGGTGTATAAAATCAAGCACCCAGGCATGCAGATGGCTTCTACAAACGGTGACAGGTTGCCACATGTGCAACAAGTCCAAAAAATGTCCTCATTACTAAACATTCCACAGTCAGCTGTAAGTGGGATTATAACAAAGTGGAAGTGATTAGGAATAGCATTAACCCAGCCATGAAGTGCTAGGCCATGTAAAACATGGCACCTAGAAAACATTTGCGGGATATATCCTGGTTAATAATTCAGCATACCAAGACTGCCCAAGACATTTTGGACAGTTCCATGTTCCCAACTTTGTGAGAACAGTTTGGAGATGACCCCTTCTTGTTCCAACACCACTGCACACCCACCAGTGCACATGGCAGGTCCATAAAGAAAGAAGCTCAGAAATTAGCGGTGCTGCTGTAACAGGCTGCCACACACGGGGGGCGCCGATGGTGGTTATATATGGTTGAGCCAGTCTGGCGTAGAAGAACTTGACCGGCCTGCACAGAGTCCTGACCTCACCCAGACAGAACACCTTTCGGATGAATTGGAGAGCCAGGCCTTCTAGTCCAACATCAGTGTGACCTCACAAATGCTCCTGAAGAACCGTCAACGATTCCCATAAACACTCCTAAACCTGTGGAAAGCCTTCCCAGAACAGCTGAAGCTGTTATACCTGCAAAGGATGTTTGCAGGTATATATGTTTTGAGACATAAAAGCCAAATGAGCCCTAATATTGCTTCTCTTAGTGCAGACAAAATGATGTTATTATATTTGACCTAGAAACCTTAGATACAGGATTTCTAACCACACTGACTGTGGAGAGCATTAAATAAACTCACCCACTTTAAAATGGTTTCTTCCTGTTAAAAGGAAGTTCTTCATTTCCATTTTCACCAAGTGGTGCTGGTAGGGGATCATATGAGTGTTGGGTTTCACAGCCTAGCGTTGCAGCATCTTACCTTACAGTATAAATTACCTTCAGGAAACTATCGTTGGGATTTGGTGCCATATAAATAAAATTAAACCGTATTGAAAATATTCAGAAAATGTACGTATCTGACACGCCCCGTCTATAAATATAAAATAAACACAGATCTGTCTACGTGTTTGGAGTCTGAATTTCTAAAAGGGATGAGACAATCAGACAGAGTTATTCACCGAGTCATCTGACTGCTTCGGGTCTGTCACGCCAGAGTGATGTCATCATCAGCTGATTAAGCAACCCTGCATCCTGGATGATGAATAGACCCTAAAAAACAGGCTCTGCCACGCCCCAGGCATACACAGAAATGCGGACCACTCAGGATTAAAGTAGGAGGCCACATGTGATGATAACTGCTGGTTATAACACTTTGAATATCGAGCCACGTTCAGCTTAACGCGTTTTAGATCAAAGAAAATGTTAGCGATCAGGATTTCATTTCTCATAAACTGAACCTCTGTTGTGTGGAAACAGGACTAACACGCGAACAGCTGAACTTTTAATGTAATTGTCGAATAAACAAACTGAGTCTCAGGATGGAAAAAGTGAGTCTTTATCGGAATCACTCAGACACTTCCTGTTTATGTATTGATGACGAGAGAAGTATTTCAGTATTTCTGTTGCCTTGGTTGAACTGTGTCTTCAGGTCGCTCCACGGCAGCACGGCTGGTTTAAGGTTAGGGCTTTTTCACCGATTTCCTTTCGGTCTTTTCTTTCTTACTTGTTGACTCACCCAACTTCCCCAAAGCTCCAGGTCGTGGACTGCTGCCCTCACATCCTGCTGTCAGATTACTTCACACAGTGATGAGTTAGTTTTTTCCATTGCGAGAGCCTGAGATAGCAGAACAGCCCCAAACCATGACGCTATCGCCACCGTGCTTCACAGCGCAAACGCAGCTTTGTGCATTTTAGCCAAAAAATTCCACTTTTCTCCCGATCTTCACGCCACCTCAGCGGTGTCCTGACTTTCTAACTCCGTTTGGTTTCTATCCTGCTCACATGGACACAGACCTCTGCTTGGATTGTTTTCGCGGGGTGAGAGGCAAGCGTCTCAACAAAACAACTGTCAAATCTGACTCATGGCGTCTGATCCAAAAACGCTATGATGGCGACAGCCAAAACATCCTTTGGCTCCACACAGCAACACCTGTACATCTTTGATATACAGTCTATGCGTCACTGAGGATGAACTGGTCTAGTGTTAGACAAAGACGGATTATTTTCCACTGTGAATCATGCAAAGCTGCTCTGATAAAATCACTAAGTTGCAGTCTTGGTGTTTACACTTCCAGGTTTAAACTAAATGCCTCACTGATGCATGTTTGTGTGTGTTTCATTATTTATTTATTTTTTAATTTTCTACTCCGTTGTTCTCAATGAAGCCATGAGCTGCAACGTGTTGGTCACATAATGACATCATTCATTAAAAGCGTAGCTGTAGCTTTGACCTCCTCAGGTTTTCATCTCTTCTTCTATGAGCACTTTTGAAGGAGGTGAGGCCGAAAGCTCAGCTCCGCGCCTCTCAGCCACGGTGGGCTTTGATAGGCCGCAGCGACACCTCCACCTGCCCTGTCCCCCCCTGAAAGCCGGCTCTTTGCAGCGCGGCTGGATAAACAGTGGGGAAAATGGATACATGTTGCGCTCTTGGTGTTTTCTGTGCACGACTGAAACTTGTAAGTAGATCTTAAATCGAGTGAAACTGAATTTCCTTCATTTGTAGGCCTCTTTTTTACTTGATCTGCTAAAAGTGAGACACTTGTTTATTGGTAAGCTGATAATGTCTCTTTATTACGGTCACGTAGTCATCTCACTGATGCTGAAGCAGCATAAACAGATGTATAATGTGATCCTTTTGAGGCCTTTATGGCCTGTTTTCAGTGCTTTAGTTTACTTACAGCTAAGTAATGTATGTGCACACAGGGAACAGTGTGCTTAACCAAGCCCAGAAACACACCATAACTGGGTGTCGTAGAAACACACAGAGCTGCACTCCTTCCTTTGCAGCTCCACGCAGCACTGACACACTGCCACAGATTCCTGCACGCATGTAAACCACAGCGATCAGATGATTCCCAAAGAAGCCATCTCGGGACACATGTGAGACAGAAAGCTTTGAAACAGGCCCAGTCTAAGAAAGCGACACAGGTACGTTTATCAGATCACCTCCCGCACAAAGCCTAAAACTGGCTCAGAGTCTAAAAGCAGACAAACACAGAGGAATGAATCACGTCTCTGTGTGTGCTGACTCAGCAGGAGTAATATTACAAAGAATGGTGTTTAAAAGCACCACGGAGAGCCTTTCTGCTTTACTATTCTTTATATTCTGGTATTTGCTGACTCTGCACCTGATTTCTGTTTTCCTTATAAAAATATGTTTAAAAAAGAACAACATTTTTCTCTTAAAAGGATAAAAAAGAACAAAAATGTCAGAAATTCGGGGAATTTTCAGTTTGATGCTGAAAATATCCGGAGCACCAGGTCTCTGTCCTTGTGTGTAAAGCTTCCTGTTTGGCCACTTCTTTACTTCTCCTGCAAATCTGTCCATAAATTTCTGAGCAGCTGCTAAAAACAATCAGAAACAATCACACGACGCCCTTCATAGAGCCGGTAATACATTTCAGGAGGCCTTTAAACAGTTTTGAGTCAGACTGATAAAATAATTCTTGATTCAAATCTCTTCATATGTCGTGTTCTGCTGATGTTTCTGGCTGTTATTTTTGCTGCACACAGTGGGAGCTGTGAGCGCAGAGAAAGTGGGTCAAAGTGTCGGCGTGACTCATTAACACGGAGGACAAAAAAGATGCGGAATGTTCCTTTAACGGCGGCTCCGCGGGGCCTGCACGTAGCTCACGCAAGCAGCGCAGCGTGTGTGTGTGTGCGCGTGTGTGTGTGCTACGTGCAGCTCTGTACCGCTGCGCACACGCTCCGCCCACAGCCGTCTCTTTGTTATCTCTGCAGGAACACACCGCTGAAACTCCGCAGATGTTTCTGCGCAGTTCTCGAGCCTTAGCGCAAACTGCGCAGGCGCAGCAGACGCGTACGCGGAGCTGACGTGTGTGTCCTGCAGTATTACCACAGACGGCCGTTTCGCTCCTGCTCACAATAAACAACGGTCCTCAGTGGGGTGTGTGCTTGCGCCGCAGAGTTCCTCCAATCAGCACCCAGCTCCTCCCCCACGTGGTGAGCTTGTTTACTACGGGGCTCGAGCGGCACGGCGGGGCTGATGGGAAAACCCGGCGCGGATCGAGGAGCGCAGGAGTTCAGAGTTTGTGTTTGTTGGTTTTTGATCCGCTGGACTGTGTCACATGACGTTTTATGACGTCATAAACTCTAGGAAAACGTTTTTTGGAAGCTCTCTGGTGTACGTGACTTTCTTTGGGGATTGTCATCCTTCAACATGAACATGCTCTGATTTCTTTCATGTCATTGATATCTCTAAAATATCCAGAGGGACGCTGAGAGCGACTAGTTCATGCGTTTATCACTTCCAGGCTGGACTACTGTAATTCATTATTATCAGGAAGTCCTAAAAACTCCCTGAAAAGCCTTCAATGAATCCAAAATGCTGCAGCCAGAGTACTGACAGGGACTAGAAAGAGAGAGCAGATTTCTCCTGTATTGGCTTCCCTTCATTGGCTCCCCGTTATGTCCAGAATTCAATTTAAAATTGAATTTGAAATCCTGCTCCTCACATACAGGGTCTTAAATAATCAGGCCCCATCTTATCTTAATGGCCTTATAGTACCATGTCACCCTATTTGAGCACTTCGCTTTTGCACTGCAGGCTTACTTGTTGTTCTTAGAGTATTTAAAAGTAGAATGGGAGGATTTCAATAATGCATTGATTTTATGTATGTGTTTGTGCGTATACATTGGCAAATTCAAGAGGTAAGGAAATTGTTGTATTTGATAATTTTACTTAAAGGTAATGACAGTAAATACAAAAATAAACAAATCAAGAGTAAATCAAGGAAATCAAGAATAAAAATTCTCACCTCTAGCATTTCCATAGAAGACCATACTGAGCACTAAAATGAAGATTGAAACCTGATCAGATTTTATTAGAGTTATTTTTCATAAATTTAAGGCATCACTCAATATAATCATGTTGAAATAAACCTCAAATGTGCTACATTCATGGTATTGACTGGCAATTTACTGCAATTCTGCAATCAGGTAAGTTTTTTTATTTTGCTTCTAATCACAACAACAGCAATGTTGAAACACTTTGAATTGTAAGATAAAAACCCTACAATAATACAGAAACATGTTCATTAATTTGTGATATTCATAAGACAAAGTTATTTGAGTACTCACATAATAAATCAAGCATGCAGAACAAAGAGTGCCTCATTGTCACATCCACCCTGTTGCTAAAGTCAAAGTGTTTTTACAGTGAAGCTGTTTTCTTATAAAGGGTCTGCGTGCTTCCTTCCCGTTTATAATGAGCTCATAGAATTATAAACAGCTACAACTAACCACAGCAGCAATGTTCCACTGCTGACATTTGTTGTCCACTTCAGCTTGCTTCTTGTGTCAAGAAAGGTTAAAACAGACACATTTTATGCATTTAAATGTGTAATTATCATTTTCAGTGATCATAACGCTGTTAAATACATGCATCATCTGTAATACTACTCAGACTAGTAAAACTGATTACATTTCTTTCATTGTTACATTATTAAACATCAGTCATCAACTACATGTGCACATATGCAAAGCTGGCATGAAAAAAGTAGTACAATTTAAAAAAAGTACTGATTATTTTACTTTTATTAGAAAGAACACAGCATTTACCATCTGCAAAGTCTCGAACTCTACAGATGAAGTTGTTGTTGCTGACATGATCACAGTGTATAGTGGCACAGTGCTACCATCAAAAGAAAGACAGTGCAACACTGTCAAAACAGCAACAGCCATCCTTTTTCTTAACCTCTTGTCTAATTCAAAGTGACAAAGGGTCAAGAAATAGTGTAGATCTTGGAAAGGTCACCACATTATCATAGGGCCAACACTGAGAGAGGCAACCAGCCATTCTCTAGCACATGTTTGGTCTGTCACAGGAAGTCAGGAAACTTCATAGAGAAATATATGAGCAGGCTGTGGTTAGCACACTGAGCCAACAGTGCTAATCATAGATCGACATGCAATTTTAAATATGAAAAAAATGTGATCACACACATAATTCTATATTATCTTGGTGAAGATGTTGGAAGGGACTGGGACCAGAACAAAGAACTTTGGGCACTTTGGTTGAAGGTCGACTGGAGGAGCACAGGAACACAGAGATCCTTGGAACTCGGTGGCAAGGAATCCACGGCCTCTGGTCCTAGTTGCTCAGGGCCCATGGGCTCTGATTCTGTTTGCATGGGGTGACTGGTGACTGGAGCAGCACTGAAGGCTTCAGGGTTGCATTGGGAAGCTGGAGCTGTTCAGCAGACTCTGGTAGCCCGGGTTGCTAAAGCTTGTACTGGACAGGGCTCACATTTTAGCAAGTCTGCTGGGCAACATGGGTGGGAGCTTCTACCTGGAAGAGGGAGCTCAAGGAGTTATGGTTGCAGATGCCTCAGACAAACTAGGTGCATAATCTATAATGAGCTACTTGGTATCATCAAGGCAGAAGAACTGGTCAGCATTGAGTCATGAATTTCCAGAAAATGGGCAAAGATAAGCTCCCTAGACATGTTGCAGTTCTTGGGCTGGTATCTACTACTTCACCATCAAGAGCTTCTTTGTCAAGTGAGATGCAAGTATTGGCAGAGAAGAAGAAATGGTGAGCAGGGAGGATGAAGAGTGAGGGGCTGGTGAAAGGCTAAGCCTGAGTGGAGGAGAAGTGGTGAACCAGGACATCTACCTACAGCGCTGCAATAGTGGAGAGAAGGGTGAGCAACCTTGCGGAGGACTACACCTTACTGCAAGACCTGTCAAGCCCACAAAGTGTTAACTAAAAACAAAACAAAACAAAAAAAACAGAGTTTTGTGCACTTGTGCACTTGTTTAATTGCCAAGCGCAAAACTTGGCAATTAAAGACAACACAGGAACACGACATTTGTGAGAATATGACAAGGACCTGAGGAAAACTCAGGCTTTAAATGCGCACATGAGCTAACTAGAGAGAAAGGACACAGGTAGGGACAATGTGACAGGGGTGAATAGAATCTAGCTAATTAGGCAATGGGAAGCATAACTGAACACTAGTGATGGCGTAATAAAGCCTGTCAATGTCATATCACACAAAGGCCCCTTTAACGGCTTAAATGGAAGTACAGACATCTGCTGGTCATTTGATGTACGGCAATGAATATTTAAATGATGTGTCAGATAGGGTTGCCAACTTTTAAAATATCAAATAAGGGACACTCTGGCTCACTCTGAATCATGTCTGAACCAGTCAAACTTCCATCCAGCAGAGCCCTCCACAGAGCAGCTCAGTGTAACACTCCCCCCTGCTGGTATGATTGAACTGTGTGCTGTTTGTGTGGCTCTGGGGTTACATGCTGTTGAGTTTACAGAAAAAAATTACATTAGATTGTCACTTGTTTCAAGAAGAAATTATCACATATTCACTCAGTCATTTAGTTTCCACCTAACATAACAGAAAATATTTACCTGTATGTGACACCTTAGTGTCTTCATACAAAACTATAATACAGATTTCCTCTATTCAAAGACAGCTATTGGACATAAAAAGTACTTTTCTTGTCCTCTCTACATTTTATTTTAATAACAAAACAAAAAATCTGCCAATGAAACAAGTAAAAATACTCTAAAAATACTACAGTTTCAAGATGCACTGTTTAAAAACAAGTTCACAGAAATGTTACTCTGTAGCTGATTGTGTCTTATATTAAGTGTGATGAGATTTTTACTAGATATAACGCAAATATACTAGGTTATATACTAAGATTTTGAGTTTTTTTTAAGAAAAATTAGCTGGAACTTTCATATTTTCACTGATTATTTTATTTACGGCATGTTTTAAGTCCAATCTACATTCCCTGCTGTATAAGTGCAGCTTGTCAGACGTTCTGTGTGTATGGGTGTGTTCTGTTTCTTCCATTGATTCAGCTGCGACCCACTTCTCCTGAGCATCCAGTGTACAGCTGTCAGTGAAGACCTGCATTTGTGTGGTGAGGTTTTGGAGCTTCAAAGGAGTGAGTGAGTATAGTTGGTCCTTTCTGTCAGCAATGTTTTTCCTGCGTCGGTTAACCTTTTCCTTTTTACCAGTGCATTTTAGTCTGCTGACACCTTCTTCTGATTAGTATAACAGCATAGCTGCCTCTTTCTAATAAAAACTGCTTTATTCTGCCAGCATTAAAGCTGAGGCTTTGTTTCACACTTGGTCTCCAGCATTTGGATCCTCTCCTCCGCCTGCCAACACACAGAGCCTGACAGTTTTGAGGAAAATCTGAGATAAAAAAAACTCAATAATCTATCAGCTTCATCAATCTTCTTTTAATAATGTAGAAGATCATTACATACAAAAACATACAGTGATTATTGCCTAAACATTAATAAACCATATGTAACACTGAAAAAGCTGAATAAAGATCATTCTGTTGGTATCACTGAGTGAATAAAGAGAGTGGAAAATAAACAGAAGCACACCAGTTTGTACTGTTTGTGCTATAATACAGTATTAAGTCTACGTTCCATAATGTGATATTTACAGATATTTTATTTTGAAAGGTAAAACGTAAGGCGGAAGTAAGCTAGTGAAGGAACAGAACATTAGGTAAAGAAGTTAGTGCTGCAGACTGTGTTGCCGCTGCAAGCCTGAAAATTAAAGAATGAAACTGAGACGTACTGAAGGTGTCATCATTAATGTTTGAGGCATGCAAACATTACACTTCATACAGATATTGCATTTCAAAATGATGATGACCCAAAACTCTTATACTTATTGTATCATAAAATGATGACGATCAAAAAATAATGGGTGTTTTTGACACTTGGGTAGCAGAGGAGCAACAGTGGCTTAATAAAATGTTTCATTTTGGGGTTGCTGCTACAGCTCTCCTCACTGACCTGTAAACCAAAAAACAGAAAGATTTCCAATTTGAAACAATATCATGAGCTAAAGAACAAAAATAAATCATCATAGCATGCATCCATCATGTCAACATAAATACCTAGAGTGCCCCCTAATTTGACTTCAGAGTAAACTGCTTCATCAGCTGACGCAAGACTTGATTTACCTGTTGGGTCTGCCGCTTGCAGGCCCCGCTGGTAACAGAGATTATTCACCCATGAACAGAAGAAGACAAACAGCTGGATCCATTTCTTACTTGCGCAAGGGAAGCAGCCAGAACCAGGTTCAGGAGCTGAAGCTCCTGACCTGCCTCTAAGCTAACTCCAAAGAGTTCGAGCTTCCCTGCAACCTTTATTGACACACACAGTTTCACAAACACCTCCTCCTTTACACATATGATCACAAAAGGTTACAGCAAGGTGTGTGTCTGTGTGCCTGCCTGTGTGTGTGTGTGTGTGTGGGTGCATGGTGTGTGTGTGTG
>VUQR01011910.1:9590-24353 GCA_015108515.1 Hemichromis elongatus
ACAGGAGGGAGGCACAGCTGCTACTAATAAGACGTGACGAGACACAGGCCTTCAAAGTAAAACAGGAAATACAAAGACACGAAAGGCACAGAAGGGAGGACACTAAACACAAAATCCAACCCCAAAACTAATACAAAATACAAGTAAACACAAGAAGGTGGAAAAGAAACACAAAACACTGGGTCACCGACCCAGGATCATGACAGGTATGTTTGGAGGAGTAAAGCTGAGACTTAAAACCTAAGAAAACCGTACCAACCCGCAAACTAGTGATGCTCTGGGGCTGCTTTGCTGCTAGTGGTTTTGATACATCGGACAAAATAGATGAAATAATGAAGAAAGGGAGCTCAAATCAATAGATGGTTGAAACTTGGACACAACTGAGTGTTTCACCAGGACAACGATCACAAACACACATTGAAACTTGTTTTGGAATATAACACAATGGGCTAACAGTATGCTACTGGAATGGCCTTCCCAAATCCCTGACCTTAACCCTCTTGGAAATTTGTGGAATATGCTTAAAAGCCATCTCCATGCTAGTAAGTCAATCAGTTGACAGGAACTCTTTTATTAAGAAAAGTGGTCCAATTTTCAACCAGAATTATGACGCAAGGTTGTTGATGACTATCAAAAGCATCTGACTGAGGTGCAACTTGCTAAGGGACATTAGACCAAATATTAGTGCAGTGTAAGTATACACAGTCTGTGAGCCTGTATGTTTAACTCTGACCTGATGTGTCTCAAAAACTGATGAATACATTTGAACTTGTGCAAGGCATTAAATGTATTCTATGATTAAAGATGTATGCTACACAATCAGTCCAACCCTGGAAAAAGAACAGTTCAAAGGAAATCAGTCCAAGCCTACAATCACCCTTCATAAACCTCTGACGGCTGTATATGTTTGACATGATTCCCTTTTTCTTTCCTCCTCCTTTGACCAAACTGGAATCTGGAAAGAAATGTACATAAAAATTATTTTGGGTGTACAATTTAGTCTTTCTCTAATATTTCTTGAGGTCTGATGAGAACATTTATTTTGGAGCACAACCACAGGTGAGCTCAACAGAGCGTCCTTTCAGCTCTAACACAAGATGTCAGCTAAGCAAAGCAGCCTTTCTGCTGCCATAGGGAGGGAAATCTGGACTCACAAAGTCACCACACAGGGATTCATGTTGGACAATAAACTCCAAGATGTTGAGCATGTTGTCTACATTTGTTTTTTTGTATTTGCTCACTGGCTTCATTTTCACCCCAGGAGGTTACCACTTGGCCTGGCCTGCTTCATGTTCAGGTTTTCCTCCTGCCTTTGCAAATGTAGCTCATATAAAGTGAGTTTGTGATAGGATGACTGACATCCCTGCAAACTCTCGTTGGTCCGATCAGCTGTAGGTTTATGCGTTTCTATCCACAGAAATGTTAGTTTGATTGCTCAGGATATAATGAAAAACAAAGCAGAGCATTTTAATGGGGATACCCGTGTTATGGAAAAGCATAAAGAATCATTTAAAGAGGTACACAGAGTACAATTGAGCAATTGTTAGTAATTGCTTGAATAAATAGTTAGCTCTTAGACTGTAAAAGCCCCATTCTAACAACTTCCACGCAGTTAACAAAAAGCGATGTTTAGTAGTGTAAAGAACGCTCTCAGTGTGGTCACTGCCTGAGGTGGTCTCCCTCATCAGCTGTAAAGAATTTCTTTTCACCCATCCGTGGAAGCCCCATTGAATGTTAATGATGCCTAACGTTAGATATACTGTAGAAGGCTTGAGGCTGCTACTGTGGCCTTTAATCACACTCATAAAGCTGCTCTCTTTTAGCATCATACTTTCAAAGAGTTTAGGATTTGATGTTTCACACTCAAGTGAAGTCAGATAGAAATGATCAGCTCTGTGGTCGCAGCAGGCCTCTTATTACCAGATACTGAGTGTCCTACACCCAGAATTATAACATTTCAGATGCAGCTGTGTGAGGTCTTTATGTTACACGAGATAAAGATACTGTATGCCAATCATTGCTGCCCTGTAATTACTAACTGTGTAAATGTTATCTGTTGGAAAACAGGGATTGGGAGTGTTTAAAGATTTCAAATGGGGCTAGTCTATCCATATACATTTGAAAACCCATTAATAATATTAGCAGAAGCATGTTCACAGGAACCAACGAAACCGCAAGAGCCTTTAAATGATGTCGCTTAAGTGGGCCAACAAATGACAATCGTCTACTTACACGGATCAAAAGGAAGCCAGTATGCATTTAGGTTGGGATTATTTTTAACTCTTCTTCTTGTAATTTGGAAGCAAGTTTAGAGACCTCTTAAGTACATACATAAGTTAGAGTTTCCCTATCCCTCAGGCTGACAGACCTACAAATCATCGGTTGTTCCCCACAAGTAGGAGATGCATAGAGCCACTCGAGGGTCCTTGGTTGAGACTGTAAACCCTGAAGTGGTCAACTGGGCATTTTGGGCATTAAACAAATTACTTGATTAAGAAAAGATAAGAAAATTGCAACAAAATATTAGATAATATGACACAGCGAATATGTAAAATCAACTGCTCTATGCCTATAACAGGAAAATTAAAAATTACATTCAAAATATTGTTTTATCATGACACAGTTTTCTACTTTAGTCAAATTAAAAACACAGATTAAACAAATACTTAAAGTATTTGTGAAGCACAGCCCATAGATACTTATTAATATTTACTCTTTTGATTATTTCAGTGGGTTTGCCAGTATTTACACTGCATCTTACAATAAAATCTCTATTCTTCTCTATTTAAGGTTAGATGGCTGACTATTACACATCTTAATTTCTATTACCACGTCTTGTTTTTTATCTTACATAATATATAATTTAGCTTTGAGGTATTTATTTTAATATACTGCACATTGCCTGTTTCTTTTTCCTTTTTTATTATTTACGTAATTTTCTTTCATAATTGTATTTTGATTAAGCATCTGCAACAAAGAAATTTCCTTCTTGGGAATATTATGTAATAGTCAGATTCTGATGCTGACTAAATGGGCTCGTGCATTGTCCACGCGGGAAGGATAAGCCTTGTTATTTTTTAATACCAGCAATTCCCAAAATGCATCACATAAAGGCAGTCGTAAAGTTACTGTTTGGAACGAGGACAGCTGTAAGGAGACACTCAGTGTGTGTGTGTGTGTGCGTGTGTGTGTGCAAAATGTTGCTGTGCAGAACAGGTAGATTACACAGTGCAGCTTGAGTAAGTAACTACGTGAGTAAGGGACTGAAGTAACTTTGAGAGGCAATCCACTTCAGAAGGCTAAAGAAAAGGCATCCCGACAGCATGTGAGCTATTTTTGCTTAGTTTTCCTAATCAAAGAGGTGACCAGGAGGCCCAAATGAAAACCAGCAGGCTAACAAGTGGTTAAAGGACTGACACTTATTTGCTACGACTAAACGTAGAAGTGAGAGACTTTGGAATACTCAGTGATTATCCTCTCAAAGGGGATGTGTGTGCATGCGTGTCCCTCCACCTACACACAGAGCCAAGCAGCTCAGAGTGAAGCAAAAAATGTAACAAGAAGCAACTTTTAGCCAAAGTATGAGAGCTGCTTATCCAACGACATCAAAGGTAGCGCTGCATCGAGCTGCCAGGATACCTCTGCCAAGTGAAGCGGACACAGTGAGATAAGGGAAGCTTCAGCTGCGTTGGTGGCTTTTGAAGCATTTCTAATGACATTATCTCAGAGACTGTCCATGACGTTTGTCCTTCAGTTTTGCTAAGTTAAGTTCTTGTATTTTATTACTCCATTACTTAACATTAGTAAACAAGTATCTGTGTTTGTGGAAAATAGCCGTACAGAGTTTCAGATTTTGTCAGTGAGCTAACAAAGAACCCCAGTGTGACTGAATGAAGTCCTCACATGTTGCTACACAGTTAAATACCTCCACAACAATACCGAACTGTTGTAACTCGCACATTAAGCTGTTTAATGAGGTGATTAATTGTGGTATATATGGGGAGCATGGGTGCTGTTTACTCATTTAAGGCACATGAGATGCTTCCCTTTATACAGAATATTTGGACTCCACCAATTTAGAGAATATGCAAGTGGACATGCTTTCTGGTATAAAGTAGAAAACATTAAGAAACTAATTAATTATTCCAACTCTTAGTTTTGTTTTTTCAGTTTGCAGCTACGAAGCTGATGAACTGTTAACATAGCTAACCTATTGGTATCTGGTCAAAGATCTAGTTTTAGCTTTATTAGAGATTAGAGATATATATACTCTGCCAGCTTACAACTACAGTTGGCTCTTAGTGTAAGACATTATAAGATAGAGAAACTCAACAAGCAATGAGCTGCTCGTCGGTGAATTCTCTCCAGTACAACAACAAATGCTTGAGGGTTAGGAGAAAGATATATATAGCTATAAATATGTTTTTGCTACTGTATGCATCAGCAGGGGAACATCTGATACAACATGAAAGGCTTCCCAAGACCGTCATGGGGGATCCCAAAAGCATTCCCGGGATATGCAACCATATCAGCATTCTCTGGTTATGCTGCGTGGTCTCCATCCAGTTAGATGTGCTCAGGAAACCACTAAAGGGAAGTCAGGAGGAATCCTTATCAGATAAAATTACTTCAACTGGAACCTTTTAATAGAAAGGGGCAGTAGTTGACCCTCCAGGTAAACTGTTTCTAGCTGCTCCTCCTGGGCCTTCCTAGTGGATTTGAAAAGGGATTTCAGGCCAGAATGCCTGTAATCTTTTTATGCTCTGTGCCCAACTGCTCGCCAACTTTCACGATCATTGGTTATATTTTGCATGCAGATCAGTTGACCAATCAAGCACAAAAACCTTAAATCTGCTTTGCCATCACATCTTTTCCTCACTCATACACCAGCTTTTGTTGCTGCTTGAAGTACATCACCCACCCCCAGCCCTCAGGGAGCTATTGTGTGATCCTCTCCTATAAAAGGATGTGGTCAGACGCAGTGTGTTCTTACATTCTTGTGCTTGCTGCCTTTATCTTTTACAGACTTTTTCATTCAAACCTCCAAATATTATGTGTCTAAGTTTGGTTTAGCTCAGAGATATCAAGTTGTCACTGCCTCTTCAGTCTTTAACACTGGGAGGCAGGGTGAAGTGCCGGATTAGTGTGCTTACATAAAAGGACCGTGTCAGGCCGGCTTCTGTGTGTTGTCTATTTTCTCTTGTTCTAGACACCCAGAGATTTATGTCATCTTGTCATTTATTGGGCTGTGGTGGGCGTCTTGGCTGTGTAATTATGAGGTCTGCTGCTCTTATGGGTTTATGTGCGTAGTGCGGTGAGACACTTCAAAAGAAAACAGATGCAATAGAGAGCTAATTCAGTTGTTTCCTCACTGCCAATGTTCATAACCGTGCACTCAAAATATACTGTATCTTGGCAGGACCCGGTAACCTCTGTGTTCAGCACAGAGCTCGAACACGAGAGAAATGTTTCACACCTCAAGCTGTCATACTTGAAGCCCCGCAGAGTACTGAGGTCTAAAGTTAGACCGCTGCTGTGTTGAGGTTAACAAGAAGGCCTGGCTCAATATGTCGAGAGCCAGGGAACATGCACAGGACTTCCTTTGTACCTGGAAAAGTAAAAGATATTTTAGGACCATACAAACAAGCAATTAGGTGCTAGTTGAGAAAGGTTGAAAGGTTATGATGGAATATAGCAAAACATCCTCTAAATCATTTTTAGGTGCCCGTGCAGCTCTTTGACTCTGAAGACATAAATGTAATCTATTTATTTACCATTAGTCTAGATGGTCAGCTGATTACCAAAGGTAATACAACTATCCTTTAGAGGTCTGTATTAAAAAAATGCATCAGACATTTAAATCAAAATGTATCAGTCCGGTAAAGCTGTAAGAAGTAGTGAGGCGTTACCTTTAAACTTTGAACTGTCGATGCCTTAAATATCGTTACAATCCAGAGATATTTAGAGATATTTCAGTCTGGGGTCAACGTTTGAACCAACAGATAATACAGTTTGAATCTTTAGATGGAAGCGTGCCATACTTTGATTAAGATTTCTAGATCAGTATTTATTACTGGTTTCAGCTAAGAGCTACAGTGTATGCTGTACACTAAATTATTTCCACTGTTGTTAATATGCTGCTGTTGTCACACATCTCTTGACACTACAAGACCTCTCAGTGTCCTTTGTGGTGTCAGGCTGACCACACAAGCCCTGGCATTTCCGAGATGCTCTGATTCAGTCGTCTCGCCACATCAATTTGGCTCTTGCCCAAATGACTTTGGTTTTTACACCTGCCCATTTATTATGAGAGCTGACCCTTCAGCTGCCAGCTAATATATCCCAGACTGTTAAATAGGCCCTCGTTATAAAACTCGACTGCTCAGAATGTTTTGGCTCATCAATATAAATATTCAAAGATCTTATAATTTATTTCCAAGAGCAAGAATT
The DNA here is from genome assembly GCA_015108515.1 of Hemichromis elongatus. Taxonomy (NCBI): domain Eukaryota; kingdom Metazoa; phylum Chordata; class Actinopteri; order Cichliformes; family Cichlidae; genus Hemichromis; species Hemichromis elongatus. The sequence goes on from VUQR01011910.1 coordinate 16,041, forward strand.
TAATCTGACAACTGAGGCTGCTCCGGGGATGTTAATGCTATTGTTAGCTTCATTTACAATTTTAGTTCGTCATCTAGTATTAAATGAGCGCTGCAATTTACTGTCAGGGCCACTTTATGTGCTCACCGTTCTTTCTCTGCTCGAATGATGCGGACGAGTTTTCTTCATCTGCAGCAGACAGCTGACATCAAATCCTTTTTCTTTGTAACTAAGGGATTTTTGAAAAGGTCACTCGTGCTTCAGTTTGCTCTTGGGTTTGTTGCAGTTTTTCTGACCTTAGCGGTGAATTTACTGGAAGATTCGCTCACTGTCGAACGATGGAAATCAAACTGTTGGGAATGGACTTGTATCCCCACCCAGACCGACAGGCAGCCACAGTAACTTCTCTAAGATTGTTACTGATGTCTTTGCTTCTTGGAACGCCTGAATTCTCAAAACGTTCTCATCCCAACACGTAACATGCCGACGCTACGTGACAAATCGTCGGTATGTTACTCGTTGGGAACGACAATGCTCGAATCCTTCAGAGCGGCAAACAGAAAAACTTCGGCCTATTTTAGAGGTGGTCGTTCTCGCTGAAGAGCAGAAAAGCAGATCTGATTAGAGGCACCTGGCTGCTGTTTTCTGCATTGTGGTCTAATCTTTGTCAGAGAAAAAAATGACATTGTGTAATGTTTTATATTTCGTAGTTCTTCTGAGGTTAAACTTATCTAATATTAAGACATGTTGCCAAGTCTGTCGAGTACCAGGTTACCTTTTCTTACTATGTTCTAAGGGCATACTTTCCTTTTGAACTGGATGACTGGAGGTCCATATTTTTTAACTCTAAACTTAGTTTCTGCATCATCATCATCATTTTCTCTTTTTGTTTATTCTTTTTCTGTTTAGGATTTTTTCTATCAAGTAAAACCTAAAAAATCTTTACCAAAACTTACTTTGTGAACAAATGCTGCTGCAGATACACAACAGCAAATCCACAGAGGAAAAAAAGAAAAACACAAGCCCAGGACACAAAGAAGAAAAATTCACACTGACAGAAACAGTGAAACAAAACCTTTCAAAGGCAAATAAGAGAAAGTTCCCCCTGACACATGCATCGGGCTCCTTTTTTAACCATCACTTGTTTAAACACAAAGTGTGCACACTTGTATGAAAGAAACATATTTGTATCTAATTTCAACGGTATGATCTTTGGGTCAGAGATGCACAAAATATATCGTGCAGGAAAAAAGAGAAAAGTACGAGAGAAAGGAAACCATCAGCTTTTAATATGACGTACACTGGATTCATGTTAAAGTAACAACAAACCGCTCAAATACACTCATAACATCTAACTAAAGGCTTAAGAAAACCTTTTTAGTACCTTTGGGTTTTATAATCTTTTTTTTTGCTCTTTTAAAAATCTGAGAAAATCTGAAAAATGCTTTTCTCATACATTTGCTCAGCAGGCAAAGCAGCGTCATAGCTGTGAAGAAATCTTCACAAATGAATGGCCTGCAGCACCAGAATACATTTTACAGCTTGTTTCGCATGTTCATTGCTGGTGCGGGTGTATTAGAGCGGTCCACGTTGGAACCAGTTCACATAGCACTTACGTTGTAACACAGTCAACAAACACAGTTAAGCGCTATAGAGCGGTCTCGGAGGATTTTGCTGTCTTGCAGATGGCTAGAGCTTTATATGCATGTTGTGTTGTGGTTTAAGAATGTGTTTGTTTGTTAGCTTATATTTTTGTTTTAACAAGAAGTCGGCTTGGTGCGAGATCTCACCACAGGACACGCTGCGCAAGCTGCACCCGTGCGTCAATACAAAACAGAGCCGCTACCACGACATAACAACTCCAAGCAGTTCTCTTAGACTGAAGTGGCACAGATACATATAATTTCTCTGTGTCGAGCTTACATAAAATACAAAAGCAGACACTTTTATGAAGATTCAAGCTAGACAGACATCTTTCATGACTGGTTGCCCTTTTTAAAGGGGGATTCCACAGATTCTACACATCTAAGTTTTTGTTTCCAGGTGCTGTAAAGTCCTGATGTAAAGGTGAAAAGAGTATATCTCCTGTGTTTGCAGGCTGGAAGCACCGAACACATGATTTTTGCTTAAGCTACAAGTATGATGCACTTTTTTGTCCGGATCTTAGATTTCTGGATAATGCAGTGTCCATTTACTTTGAAAATACGACACCTAACTGGAAGGTAAACTGGGAGGTACTGACGTGTCTGTTGTGTCCACAGGGAGAGAAGGGTGATACTGGGCCAACTGGTGCTGCTGGAGCTCAAGGTGCCCCGGTGAGTCGATAATGATTTCATTCATTCATATTTATCCGGACGTAAACAGTTATCTCTGTGCTTTTGTTGATTTTAAACTGACGTGTAAAGTTTTGAAGGAAAGTGCAATCAGGACATCAACACAAGAGCTGAAATTAATTGCAGCTTTTAAACTGTGCTGTGTGCTAGTAAACACACATACACACACACACGCGTGCACACACACACACCAGGACACAGGAGATGGTAAAAGCTGTTTTAAAGCTTTGCGCTCGAACATAGCCAAGGAGCAGTCAGTGTTACTCGTCTGTTTTATGGGGGCAGTCACTTCATCGTGGAAGTCACTTTCTCGCAATAAAAAGTCTTTTATCTACTAGTCCAACAAATTTACTGCATCTCATTGATTAACGCTGATTATATTTCTCTTTGAGCGGTCCATCCTGGATATAGAATCTTGTGTAAAACAATCAGTTAAACTCATAACCCATTTGTCACAGCTCCAGAAAATACAGAGAGCTTCATTCACAAACCATGTGCCATCTTACAACTTACATCTCTCTCTCTCTCTCTCTCTCTCTATGGACAGTAGTTGATGTCAGGGTGGGCTGGCCTACCAGGCGCCGTATTAGTATATTAAAAACCATTTGGTAGTAGTTTTGGTACTACAGCCGGGTGTGATGTTCTGCTGGAAGACGAAATGAGCATGTCCATGGGGCTTCTCAGTGCCTTGTCCTCTGTGGTGTGGTGTCAGCGGTCTGGAAAAGATTGTAGTTGTGTGTACTGAACTAGACCAAAACATGTTCAGCTGCTCAGCTCCACTGATGGGAACAGAGATGTGTGTCATTGTCCCCGTTTTTCTCTACAGTCAATAATGAGCTTGTTAGTTGACGTAATGCTGTAGGCTGTTCTCTGGCACACTGCATGATTGCAGCTTTCCTCCTGATAAGAAATCTTAATGTAATCCAGCCGTATCCTGAACCTTTGGGAACGGAGCACACACCTGTGGAATGGACAGGAAGTCCGGCAACCATTTACAGAATGTTATATTCAAACCCAGACTGTTGGTCAGTGTCATAGGCAACAGCAGCACGCAGCATTCTGATATGGGTGTTGTTATTTTCAGGGCGTATTGGAAGGCAGTGGTGATGACACTGTCTGTGATTGTCTGATGGTTATAACTGCAAATTGATGAGAGTCCAGGCTAGCTGGAAACTGATCATCTATTATGCGGTATAACCAGACTCTGAAAGCACTTCATCAGCAACGCTAGCGTTCCATTATACTGTATGGGTATTATATAAGGTACAGATTTATACATTACTATTTATACATGTTTGGTTTTACAACATGTCATTTAGCTTTAGATTTATACTTACTAAGGTGCATATTTCATGTGTGCTTTTGTTGTTGCGATGTCTGTTATTGTCTGTTTTCATGCAGCAGTCTCCTATGGGAGCCAGTGTTTTTGAAGCTTGAGCCATATTTCAGGATTAAAGCTGACGTACATCACCCTTTGAGCTTTTGTCTTTAATCATTTTTTTTGTACTTGCTTAAATTCATGTATTAAATATAAACTCCGACTCCACAACAGCGAAACACTAAAATGAAACTTTGTTTCTTTTATTTTAGATCAGTGGTTCTCAAACTTTTCACAATGAGTACCACCTCCTAAAATATATGGCTCTTGAGGTACCACCATTAAAGTACAGTAGTATAGCCCTATTTAACACCACATGCAGTTTACACGACACAATTTCATTTCTTATATAAATGTTATTTATTTGAACTGTCATAAACAGGATGTGTCAAGTGATAATAAGAACAACTGTACTGCATTCAAACTTTCACAGCAGGTGGGATATCTGGTCTTTAAGTGATGACCTCATGAATTCTGCTTCCGGGTCCAAACTACTCAGCATTTATTAAGGCTGTTGTGTTTTAACCATGTTTTAATGCCTTGTATCTTGTTTCACTAGCGGGGCCCACGTCCTCATTTTAGGTTTGACAGCATTTTAGTAGGTAAAGGTGAATGCTTGGACATGAATTGTGCTGCGGTTTGGGGAAGGCCTCGGAGGGGCCTGGCGACGGCTCCAGCCTGGCAGATGCCCATGCACTGAATAGAAGTGCAGAAGTTAAAGAGTTAAAAAATACATGAGGGAGGGAAGGTGGGGCGAGAGTGAATGAATGAGAATGAACAGCTTGCAGAACTGGGGGAACCTATATACCGTAGATCTTCAAATAGTAGCCCCGGACTGCCCAGTGTTTAAAAGAGGCCGGGGGTTGTTGGAGACCGGCTCTTATTCCCTTCTCAGACGGAATGGTGATGGGTAAATGGAGTTCATTTGGCAGTAAAATACGGTATGGTACCATATTTATGGCCACAAAATTTAGGCAACAACAGCGGATGAACATTTCAGGATTTATTCATTTCAGGTAACGAAATAATCAGTACAGCAGTACAGTATTATTAAAGCAGTATACGGTATTTCCATAACCGTGAAAAACAGCTACGGTAGGTGTCTTGCCAATGAAGCCAACAACACTGGCCTGCTACCAGTCTGAACTTCGCATGAAAAGCGCTCCTCAGCTCGACAAAGTCCCCTGTGGAATGTGAGGAAATGCAATGAGCTCCAAACTTGTGCACACCGTATACATACCATTTTTGCCATATGATTTACTGCAGGAGGGCGGTAGCCCAGATGGTATGAAAAGAGTAGTAGCGTACGGAAAAGGCGGTGGGTCATTGGAGATCAGCATTTGCTACAGACCGGTGCTTAAAGGAGACCGGCTACTATTGGAGACCGGCATCTATTTGTCGTGACAGGTTTTCAAACCTGGCGTTTATTAGAAACGGGCATTAATAAGAAACAGGCCACTAATAGAAGATTTACGGTAGATGAGAACCCGAAGGAGCATGTCTGGAGGTGTGGTCCTGCTCCTGAAATTCCGATACCTAATTTCCAATCTATTTAATCTGAACAAGCCCCTAAAAAAAGTCAGTGATCACTGTCGGCCTCTTTCGGTTTTAATCATCACTATTCATTTTAAAGCTCAGTTTTTAAAACCTTATGATGTGACCACAGCCCAGCCCATGCAGCACTATATTAATGACTAACCTTGCATTGTGGAAGAGTTGTTCTCCTGACTTAAGTTTGGCCCGTTTACAGCATCCTGCCATTCGATTGCATGTGTCCCTAACCATCAGGAACCCTCACGTTAACTTTTATCGAGTGGAAAAAAAGTTAGCGTTTATCCTCCAGCTTCACTGTTTATGTTATGCTAACATAGCTGTGTCGCTAGCGATCATATAGTACATCATTATATACCAGCAAGCCCAACTTCAGTAACCCTACAAACGTCACTGCTGTTTAGTTTTCTGTCTTCATCTCTGTTGGAAGTGATAGCAGAGCTGTACGTTTTAGTTTTTTTTTTTTAAACTCTTAGTCTGAACATGGTATATCATGTTTAGGTAGAAACTACCGAGCTAACTTCCTGCTAACTTCTAACACCGTTAAATTTAATAAATTATGTTTTCATGAATGCCCGGATGTTAAACTTAATTGTTGCACCTGGTAAAGCAGCAACGAGGATCATTTTATTACAGATGACATTATTTAGACAGTTTTTCAACTCTCAGTGATGCTGCAGTGATCGTTTGTCTTTGGGACCTGCAGACACAGCTAATGACGTCTGACTTAAAGACCAGATTGTTGCAATTTCCACTCTAGCAATTGTAACTTACCAAGCGATGCTTAGCTTAAAAAATCTTTTTCCTCCTGTCCTTTCTTTTTCCCCACTGCAATCCACAGCAAGTGTATGTAAATCCTGCCAGCACCCTGGTTTTTTAATGCTATGACGTCATTTGAACAAAAAGCATACCGAGTAGCATTATTCAACCTGGTTTCTATATTTTACAATTTCATGTTTTTGTAACATAACAAAGTTTTCCAAGTTTCCAGGAACTTCTGTGATGGCACAAATCTCACTTTTTTGATGAAAGAGAAGCATTAAACTGCCAGTGCGGTTTTTTACTGATGGATGACACAAATTCAAGCGTGCTTTTAAGCATGAAATAAAATTAAACCAATTTTCCCAAGTTTCCCCCTGAAATGTCACAGTTCTCACTTCTTTCAGGACAGAAAAGTGTTATACTTTCTTTTATCTTTTCTTTCTTTCTTTTTAATTTTTTTTATTTTACTGATGATAATACTGTTCCAAAAATGCTCTAAATTTCCAAACATTTCCAAACTCAACATGACCAGGTCAGATACAGTTTCATCTGACATCAGTTCCAGCGTACAGTAAGAGAATTAGCAAACTATCTGTGGTAAAATGTGAAAGAAGGACTAAAGATTAACTTTTAACTACTCCTGTCACATCTCCAGATGCTTCTCTACATCAAAAATGGTCTGTTTTTAATATCTCTGTCATTAACCATGGCCTAACTCATTAGTTATAAATAACCTTTGAATAACAGCTAATTGTTTCCTTTTCTGTTAACAGCACTTCAGTAAACAAGTACCTTAAGCACCAAGCTTTGCTATTCTGTATTTTTAAAAGCAACAGATTCACATGCAGCTTGTGACATCATAAGCATCCCATTGCTGTCTCCAGACAGCAGTGTAGCAGCTGCTCTCAATCACGTTCCTTTGTATTGGTAATGCTATAAGTTTAATAAAAGATAAATCTAGAATCCTTTGCAGCTGGGACACAGCAAGAGGAAGTTTGGAAACAAGTGCAAACAACTTGTTTCCTTCTTCTCACTAATAGGGGAAAAAACGAAAGAATTCTAGGGTCCTGGTAGGAAACAAAATACATGAATATCTGTACCTTGTGAGCACTGTCAGTGCACCTTGAGATACATCTCACCGCACTCAGCTTATAACTTAATGCTTATATTACCTGCTGATTTATTTTGGTGAGAGTGTTTTCGCTTCAGTTATGTGTTGTTTCGTGGCTTGTTATTGCTCTGTAACCATGCAAACAGCAAAGCTATGCCATTACATTCCTTCAAGCTGCACTGAAAGCACTTTTCCTCATCATATTGAAGTACAGATTGTGTTGCACTCTGTTCCTCTGCAGCCACAGTTTTGACTTTGACATGTGAGGGAGAAGACATGCTAAGTAAAATCAGTTTATCAGAAACTTACTATTCTGCTGCAGATGTTTGCCAGATGTTGTCTCAACCGGTTTTGTCCAAAAGAAAAATATACAGAAAGTGTTGGGCTTTATGACTACTGACAAAACACTATGTTGAATAAATATAAATATATGGGTATATATACATTTTGGCATCTTGGCAAATTAAGTGGTTGTTGCTTATGAAATGCATTTCTTTGAAAACCTTATATATATTTTAAATGAAAGGAAGACTTATTAGTTCCTCCTAAAATTATTTAAGCATGAGTAACACAGTGAATTTTGTGGGGAATGTTACGAGTTCCTGGTTCATACACATTTGCTTCATTAGTAATACCAGAACAGTGTTTAAAGGAATGACTCAAAATGTATATGTTTTCATGGCGATGAATGAGGATTTGCTGTAATGGGACAACACACTATGCTTTCAATTGTTAGTGAGCTACTACACTTAGGCATGACTCCCCCCCCCAATATTGTCAGGTTGGCATTTTTGTTTTAATGTGCAAGTGTTGAAATGATTTCCATGAATTTTGATGATCTCATTATGAACTACAATGTCAATACCGTTGATCATTATTATTTTATTTGAAAAACTAAAGGTAAAGAATCACGAAGCTCCAAAACATCAGGATATATAATGAATTGTATGTATCCACCCATTCATCCATTTTATTAATTCATCCAAGTTTCAGTTTCATATTTTCAGTTTTCTGTCTTTATTTATGTTGGAAGTAATAGGAGAGCTGTACCTTTTCATTTTTGCTGTAGCGGTTTGTAACGTGTGGTGGAGATAGCGAATGAGCAACAGCTTCTGACTTTCCAAAAGTACTTATTTATTTACAATATCAAAAATAAAAGTGCCACCTCTACCTCACATTACTAAAGAGCACACTAGTCC
>VUQR01011910.1:24373-44555 GCA_015108515.1 Hemichromis elongatus
TCCATTACAGGAAAAAGTGCGAAGAAGAACAACAAAACAAGAGGGTGGCACACCAGTCATAAGACAGGAGGCACCACCATGTGGTGATACACTGCATTACAACAGCAACTGTTACAGGTTAAGCTGCTGGATTTTTGGCTTCATGACCCTCCTTCACGGAACCTCAGTTTGCTCTTCATGGTGTTTTGGCCAACAACACGAAATACCAACATGTGGTGGCGTCGCTGGATCCGCTGTCCACCCGCTGTTTGATGACCCTCCTTCGGGATCCCAAGAGAAATACACCGCTCTCAAGCGCTGCTGCTGAGCTTCTCCGGGCTGAGAAACTCCTCTCTCTCTCGGGCCTGGGTGATGGTACCGCTCTAGAGCTCACAGAGAGCACGCCGTCCTTGCTAGGAACAGATGACGGTGGATTCCTCTTCACTCACGTCTTCCTCCTATAGTTGCTAGTGCGAGCTAGCTTTGCCAACTCCCGGCTGTTGGCCATGTAGGATTAGCGCTCACTCACAGAAGAAGCGGATCATGTTCTCCTGGCTACTAGGAGCTTCAGCATCCAGGCAATAGTCCACGACTCACTGACGGCATCTCCCCCACCCCCACCGGGCCTCCGACTCATCGATGGTGACTGGAATCGCAGCACGGCGGCACCATGTTAAAGGGCTGTGTTTTTACCATCAGCGTGACAGCACCGTGCCACCTTTGCAGTTTTAAAGCCCAGTGAAATGAGCCCGCCAGGGGTCTGTAGCAGCTGCCACTGCTGGCGATAAGAAAAGGCTGCTCTTTATGGAGGACTGACGCTCGGGGAGACGTTTTGTGGTTGGCTCTGGCTCCCAGAAGAGCCTCGGGAACTCTTGTGTCATCTTTGCATACCTCCACAATGGTATATATTTAATCTTAAAAAAAAAATATGGAGATTTCCCGCGTACCACCGGAGAGAGCCCAAGTACCTAGTGGTACCCGTACCACTATCTGAGAAAGACTGTTTTCGAGCTAACACAAACACACATACAAACAATCTTACTGCCGTTTTATGGACTTTAGTGACTTTATTGCAGAGTTAGGTATAATGGATTACCATGTAGTACTAGTTGTTACTGTTAAATTTACCAATTGGCAGCGTTTTTTGTAGCTTGAATATACTTTTTTATGAGGCAGTGAAGAAGACAGAAATATACCTCGGGTTTATTTATAAGGCAAGTTTACAAGTTTAATTGAAAAACAATCTCAGGCTGAGAGGCTGCTGTAACGTCCTGCAGCTCTTCATGTTTGCACTTCTACATCCTACGTCTGTAAATGTAAATGAGTGGGAAAACTCTGCCACACCCCACAACCACACACTTACTTCCACTTTTTAACAGAACATATATACACAAAGTGTGAAGCTAGTTTTTCCACAGCTGCCAGTGCTGATATACAGACAACAAGTAGCATTTTGCTGATGCATTGCTTGCAAAAAATCTTTTCTAGTGGATACCCACATTTACAAGTGAGCACACACTGCAGGCAATATCGCGTGCTGAACAGCTCCCCACTGCTTCCCAAAGCCAAACCCTGCCTTCATAATCAAGCTGCTTTTCACATGCAAATCAGGAAAACTCAAACTGTAAATGTAGGTTTTTTAAGTAGTTTTACTATACTATGGCCTTGTAACAGAGTTTCTGCAAAAAACTGTCTCCATGTCCATGTCAAGGTGTCTGATTACCACACAGTCTTAGCTATAGACAGACACGTTCTACAGTGATGACAGCTGGGCTCAAGGTGATTTTCTTTAGTCTTCTTTGGCTAAATAAATAGGATTGTTTGGGAGCTGTAGGATGCTTTAAGTATACTTTATTGGAAATTTGCTCTGCTTGCAAACCGGCTAAAAACTCTAGTGCACATGTGGCATTTTTAGACAATACAGAACTTGGTACATTTCCTAGACACTAAAATCGATAATGTACTTGAGCAAGTTTAAAAAAAGGATCAAAAAGGAGTGAGATACTATCCTGCACGCCAGGTGTAATTTTCTAACACATGTATCTATGTGGTGTGTCAGCTTGTTTTTCCTGTTCCAGCTGTGAGATTACAGCTGTGGGTTCTGTAGTTGCTACTAACATACTGTTTTGTTTTGAGGTGTGATCGAATCTAATCTCGTCCACCTGTGAAATATCAAAGCTTGTTTGGGCTACTGCACTTCTTCTTGTCTCATCTCTCTGCTTCTTCTGGCCTCTCAGCTCATCTGTCATTCCACCCTTTCCCTGTTTGGCCCTCTGCTCACCTCTTGTATGATGGTGTTTCAGGCTCGCGGGGGCATTGTTGAAAGATGGATGAGTATGATGGATGTTCTATTGCAGGACCCGCTTTACACTTTGTGTTTATGTACTGTTTTGTAAGGTTAGAGTACTTGTTATCACCATGATTAGTGCTTCTCTTTTCACTAGAAAAAGCTTCAAGCATCCTCAGAAGACCATCTTATTGGTACCTTAACTCTTTCCCTCTTGAATAACTAACTAAATAAATAAAGTAATAAAGTTATTGTCAAATGCGGTCTTTATGGGGGAAAGAGTTAAAAGCTTCAGTCCATGAGTGACGGTTAATATTTCAGTGTTGGTGGCAGTTACTGAACATCCGTAATGTCTGAAAAATCATTGAAAGTAAATTTAAATCTGTTGCTTAAGTACTAAAACATTTCCAACAGAGATTAGGAAAGAAGACAGGGAGCAGTATGTCACACACCTGCCGGTATCCAGATTTATCAGCCTTATTTGAACCTCAAACATTTTGCACAGTTGAGTCTATTACACACTTACACAACCACAACAAATTTATCTGCATCAGTAAAGATTCACACTGGGAATCCAAAGTACGTTGATACACCTGTGTTCACTTAACAGGCGGGGAGTCAATGCTTCAATAATTCTGCATTTCTTAAAGCTCTTTAAATCAGAGCACTGTGTGTAATGCCTAGTGATAATTACCTCAATCGGGTTAAATTATTATATCTCCAAAGTTGACAGAGCATTTTTTAAGCAGAATCCAAGAAACGCACAATTATTTTTCTATTGTCAGTTGTGGAAGATGAACACTCACATGAAGACTAAATGTGATGTTTAGACACCTCGAATGCTCTAACACGAACATTTGCCTCTTGCGTATGCAGACAGCTCTAGTGACAAAAGCAGCACCGTATTTGAGCCGGACAGCTTATGCTTGATCTCTGAAACAGCAGTTTACAAAAAAAGGTCTTTATTCAAGATCTGTTCACTTCCCCAGTCTGGAGCTCTCACTCATTCTGCAAAGGCTTTAAGAAAAAGAGTCTAGCAGATGGACCTCAAGGCGATTGTTCTCTCTGCTGCTCTCTCTGATGTCACAAAATTTTCAAGCTAAACTTTCATGCCAGTGGTAATAAAATCACTAAGATGGTGAGAATACAGGAACATTTGAACCAATACACATGTCCTCTACACAAGTTACACATTTAGTGAAGCAGCAGTGGAAATTATATCGAAGCTGCCCTGCTGAAAACTGTCATAACAGACCCCATAATTTCATCATTAGACAATGGCTCCCACTTTTTCACTGTTTCAATTTTAAATAGGTGAAATCTTTTTTTTCTTTCACATCTGAATGACAGTTACTACAGCAATGTCACAGTTATAGTGCATGTAAATGTTCTGAGCAAAAATAAAATGCAGTTCACTGAAGATGAGCTGAATACTAAATACAGCTTTATGTAATCATGTCCTTTTGTTACTATAATCCACAGGGGACCCGGGGACCTCCTGGTGAACCAGGCCTACAGGGACCGCTGGTAAAATCTGAAAGTAACTTGTGTCAGAACTGTTGGTGACCTAAAACTCTTAACTCATTCCTTCTGTTCATGCATTTAGGGTGAAAAGGGGTTGCCTGGCCCACAAGGTCCCCCTGGAATAAAGGGAACGTTGGTTAGTATAACGTCTCTTTTCATTTGCTTCCACTTTTTAAAATGTTTCCTTAAGTATTCACAGCAAATTAGGACCTTGTTAACTACTTAACATGCATCAGGTCACCCAGTAAATCACTTAGAGCTATGTTTGGGGTAGCCACATGTTAATTAAAAAGGATTCAAAAAAGTCTCTCTTTAAAGCTCTTCTAAGATTTCTAATAAATGTGTATATGTCAGCTTGGTCCTAATCTTGAATGCCATCTTAAATGGGTCACTGGAAACCTGATGAATGTTAAGGTCAGTGATGACCTTATCCATATGGGTTACAGGGGTGTGTGTCCAAATTCAGGGGCTGCAAATTCAAAAACTCATCCAAATCGGCTGACAAATGCGTCCTTCATATTCCCGGATATGAAGGATGGGTCAGGTGTATCCTTCGTGGCCCACCATATCCCAGAATTCATAGCGTGGCCCAGCCAATGCCAGTTTCCAACAATGGTGGCAGCTACTTAGTTTTAATATTACTCTTATTACTATTTCTGCGTCACATATAAACTTTTAAACCCATAAACCTTTAAGATATTTTCAGGCAAGAATGTAGGTGTGTAAACTTCAAATATCTGCTTGATTTATTTCACAGCTGCTCAATTCCGGCCTTCTCGAAGGCCAGTCATCCGAAGGATGCAGTCCATGAATTTGAACACACCCAGGATCAACACTTTTTTTTCGTCATGCAAAGTTGCTACACATATCAACATGATTGGTTACTTGCAACGTTGACCCTGGATGATGATTAATATAATGATCTAGGAACAACAAGGATGTCAGATACACTGTATATAAACTTGTCCTCCAAAGAACAGAATGTGTACAATGTATATACTCTGCTAAGACTCAGCCAAATGCTGCAATGCCCCATTTTTCAAAGCAACTAAATATTCTTCTTCTGGAGATCCCCCAGCGTTCATGTCATGCTCTAATCATTTCAACTGGTACACATCAACGGCTATTTTTTTCTTTAAAAATATAGGGTTGCAAACCTCAGAGGATTACAAGTTTAAGATATTAATACCACAGTGGACATAGTTACTTGGGTTACTTTTGTAAAAGTGCAATCACAGCAAAACATTTTTTTTCTTTACTCCTATCTATAGGTGCTCCTACTTTTTGCATCACAGTGTCAAAACACTACCAAACAAAATGTTTCGGACTCTGAATCAGAATGAGTCTTTGTGCAGTTTCATGTGCGCTATCTGCAGAATACCACAGTACCATCCCTGCGGTGAGCTCATAATGAGATCATTAATTTAGCCATGGCTCCTTATGAATCCATTCATTGATTTATTTGGCAATATCATTAAAGCTGCAAGTGCCTATTGCTGTAGACCAAAAGTCAGACCAGCATGTGCTATGGGTTATGGCTGTACACACAGTATGGAGACCCCCCTTCTGGTAAACAAGATTACACACAGAGAAATGCAATTACAGCAGAGCTTGGAGAGCACAGGCTGCTCAGCGATAATGGCTGGATTGGTTGTTCACAGCTTTGTCACCCTCCTATGGCCAGAGTGAGACAGTACAGCTCGAGGGAGTGAAGGAGGGTCTCAGTGAATCACGTTGAGACGTAAGGATATATCTACAGTACGGAAAACTGAATCAGAAATGAGATAAATGGCAAATATTTTCTGTATTAGTTCAGCATCGTTTTTTGTTTTTTTTTTGCAGACAGCATGTGGCTCATTTGTTTCTCTGTGCGGTCTGCTCTACAGATCAGAATGTGAGGCTGCACAGAGGTCACCTTTCCACAACCATGAGCTTCATCTTTCAGTCTCCATCCTCCTCTTTCTATTTGTGTCAGTACAACAGAACACAGCTATGACGTTATGCCTGCGGTGGGCCTCTGACTTATTTGACACACACACCATCACAACACATACACGCACACATACACGCACACTGAGTCAAGAGGGAGGAGGAAAGTGTGTGGGCAGGATGAGACACCCCTTGTAACTAGGCAACCACGTACATTCTTGTGATTATAAAGTATACATAGATTTCAAACTTACCGTTGGTTGACCCAGCTGACACCGATTACATTTGGCATTTCCGATGTGCCTGTTTGTGCTTGAGCTCCTTATATATCATGTACAGCCATATGTTTCCTCCCACTCACTGGATAACTAAACTTTCATACATTCAAGAAGCCTCTGGTTGTGAAAGTGCCTTAAACCTGCATTCTTTCCCTTTCGCCAGTTGGGGATAGTAGTTGAGATGCTCCAGAAGGTTAGCAGGTTGCTGGCTTGCCGGACAAAATCTTTGCAGAGAAGGTGCCAAAACACGGTGACTCTAAACTAAACAGAAGTGAAACTCATATACTGGTGACCAAACCAATCATGAGCATGAGGTTGCCAACTGAACATTTTTCCCCAGCAACAGGTGGATAGCTGGGGAAAAATAGGGGCAACAGCTGGCCTCCAGGCCTGTGTGACTGGTTCCTCATTCACTTGGTCACAACTTGTCACCATAAGTCACATGTCCAAAATATCTGATGAGTTAATGTCACGTGGTTAGAAGTCATCTTTGTTAGGTATTTAGTCAAAGCAGACATATTTCTAACTTTAATCCCAAACAAAATTTGAGAGAATTAGTTAATAAAATCGTTATGGTATGTTTGCATTTTACAAAGTAACCCAAGTTTTGGGAGTTTTTTAGGACAGCAGGATATCAACGTGTAAACTCTGTATTTTACATTAAATGGATGATTCCGACAATATGAACACACTTAAATTATACAGAGTAAAACATCAAGCTATCACATTTCTATTTGACAATAAACAGATATTCACTGGAATAGCATAACACATAGCAGACTTAGAAACAGATCAATTCCAATTCCATTTCTGCAGCCTGTATCTCCAGACGTACACAGATCAGCAGTAACAGCGATAAGTGTATTGGGTGCTTTTTGCTTTTTCCTATCTTGACTGTTAAAAAAAGAGAGCCCTGTGCTGCCTGTTTCTCCCTTACAGTCGGGCATATTTCAGGACAGTAGTAGAATTTATTTGTGTGTCTTTTTTTCCTGTTGTGAAGGCATGTGGGAAGATAGAGCGACTAACACACAGCTTCAAGCTGCACTCTTGATACAGCAGAATGCTTTGTTGAATATGCAAACTCTGTGTGTGTTTAGGCACACCACTGTCCAAATGTAGATGCCTCTGTGTGTGTGTGTGCGTGTGTGTGTGTGTGTGTGTGTTTCTGGTGTGAGTGGACCTGAGCCATCTCATTTCTCCCTCAGTGCCTCCTGACTAAGCCGTCACGCACTCTGTCACATTCAGCCTAAAGCGCCGTGTCTGTCTCTTTCATCTCATTCTCTCTCTCTCTCTCTCTCTTTCCTTCTCCTTCCCTTGCTCTCTCACCCCCATCCTGCTCCCCCTCCCCTTAATGTTTCTCTCCATCCAGGGAGCCCAAGGGCCCCGGGGGCCGCCTGGAGAGATCGGCAGAGATGGTCCCAAGGTCTGTGTGTTGAATGTTTTAATTAGTTATTATGCTAATGGCCTGCTACTCCCCAGCCACTCTGCTATTCTCAGCCCATTCTGATGTTGCACCCTTCCTCTCTCCTCTTGATGTTCCCGTGGAGAAAAGTGCATTTTGCTAAGCAGGAGTCAAACTGTTTGGAATCAGTGTGTAGGTGTTTATGAATAAATGCCAAAGATGGTTCATACTTTTAAGTCTTACTGTGCATATACTCAAATGTCTTTACAGCTAAGGCATTTGTGCAAAATTAGGTTTCACACTATGAGCTCATTTAGGTGCTTACACGCAAATTACACAAGCTCCTCAGAACTTGCCATTGCACTTGTGTAAAGTTGGATAATTTCAAAGAGACATATTCAATCAAGATTGTTCAAAATCAAAAATAGATTTGTTTTTTAACTTGTGTCAAAAAGCTTCAGAAATGAGATCAGTCTGGCTTTTATGTATAAACTGTGTGAAAGGCCCCTTTGAGGACATTGTTTTTATCTTCACAGAGACCGGCACAGGGGGCATGAGGACATGCTCATAGTTCTCTGACCTTGAAATGCATATTTCCTAGCCCTTTGGAATTTGTATACTCAGCGCAGCATGCATGGCACAAAGATGGAAGGAAAGGCGGGGGTAGACGACGATTTCATGCATA
The DNA here is from genome assembly GCA_015108515.1 of Hemichromis elongatus. NCBI lineage: Eukaryota > Metazoa > Chordata > Actinopteri > Cichliformes > Cichlidae > Hemichromis > Hemichromis elongatus. The sequence goes on from VUQR01011910.1 coordinate 32,458, forward strand.
TGAAGATGAAAATGGCCTTTTTGCTGTTGTGCTGAGCAGCAGGAAAATGCTACTCGATAAAGTGGTCATTCCACCCTATCTGTGAGCCAACATAAATAGACATTAGTCAATGAGATTAGACTTGTATTATTAAATATGACGTACACGCTGGTACAGCAGTCTGTACCGAGCCCAATATATTTGTTACATGCACAGTGAATGCATGCGAAGGCCTTCTTGCTTTCGCACCGCTGGATTAAATTCCTGAAAACTTCTGAGGAAGCCTCTTATTATACCAGGAACACGTGATGTGAAACAAATAGCTGGGGTTGGCCAGTCTATTTAATTTGTATTGATTCAGGGGCATCTGTTAACTGGATATTGTTTAAGATTCATAATTATGTTGTTATAGGAGTAAGTATGCATAGCATGAGTTATTCACTGAGTTCTTCTTTCATAGAGCCAATCATGTTGTGCTGCCATGTTTCTAAAGTAGCCTAAATAGACTAAACTAACCCAGCCAATCTAAACTGATCCTCCAGAGAGGCTTTTACACTCTCTTTTTACACTTTCATTTCAAATTCCTACCAAACAGCACAAGTCTGACCCATCTCCCACTCATCGCAGTGTGACAGTATGAAAACTATAGACGACTCAACAACTAGCCAAATCACTTTTCTCAGAGCAGTTCTCAACCTCACCACCGGATGTGACCATGAGTTGAAGTTTAAGAGCAAAAACATCAAATGACCAGAAAACTAAGATTCACATTAATGTCACAAACTAACAGGCCTTATTTTTTAATTTATTTTTAATTAATATAATCCATGAAATATTATTTTTTCTTTAAAAGATAAGATAAAGAGCTTATTTATTTTCCACTAAACGTTTTCAAATGATAACTAAGAATTAGGTGCATGAGAAAAATACAGGCAGTGGATGATGAGTGGCAAATGTAGTAACTAATATTATCTCTATAGTGCGAACAAAACTGTGCATGATGAGTACGATTCTGAGAAAAGTTTGAATATCACACTTTTCTCTTGACCATTTTTTTTTTTTAAATATAGGATGAAAATGTGAAATGTATGGTGAAAATTTAGTCATATAAATTATACACATTGTATCCTTAAGTGCTCCCTAAAAAGGAAGCCATTGTTGTAGTTTTAGTCAGTGAAGATTCAAGGCAGAAGGTGCAGCACATAAAAGCTCTTTTAGCTAATTCAGTTCTGTGAATGAAGATGGCTTAAAAGTAAGTGCAATCAACTCCATATCAACCAGCTGCAACATTAAAATAGTGCTTGCAAGCAGCACAGTGTTTGTAATATTCAAATTCCCACATTGGCACTGACAGCAATACCATTCTGTTGCTCTGAAAAGCTCTCTGTCCTCTAAATTTAGTCAGACTCTTTTGTGATGTGCTACTCTGATTGGTGCAGCTGGTTAACAGGGAAGAGAACAGTAATGGGACTGGCTGAGAGGATTATGATTAATCACTATGCTGTGCGATTATATTCACCTTCACTCATCTCCTTTGCAGTATGTGCTGCGCTGCACCTATATGAATGCAAATAGCAGCCCTGCACTGATATGCCCTCCATGACCCTTGTGCTCGCCTCGATCTTCAAAAACTGCATTAGAGCTGAGAATGTGGGCGACAGATGACCCTCAGAAGTATGCTCAGATGACTGTTGTGTGTGTTTTATTTAGGGAAGCTGTGGAGATCCAGGGGTGGTTGGTCCTATTGGTCCACCAGGCCAGACGGTGAGTGGAGTGCTACCTTTGTGTCATTTCTTTTGTTGACCATTTTGATATAATTTGAACACTTATTACACACAGTTGTCAAAGTAAGATTCTAAGATTATCGGCAGTAAAAAGGTTTACATAGGAGAGTTACAGGTCTTTAAAAAGATTTCAGTGTCTTAAATATACATTAACAAATGTAGCGCTTCACCAAGCTGAGTGAATTTTATATTTATATGAAGGAATCAAGAAAAAGCTGAGGCAGCATTGGGCTGTATCCTCTTACAGCTGTTTACCTTTCCTAATTATGTAATACTAATGAAAATTTACCTAACTGTTTTGTAAATGCATTACATTTATATTTTAAAAAAATCAGATATTTAAGAAGATAAGAGAATAACATTACGTTAGAATAACCAGACAGACGAACGTTTGATGCAGCAATGTACAAAGTTGGTAATGCTGCAACTTAACTACTTTTGACCCAATCTTTGACATCACACATGTCTGTAGGGTTGGCTCAGTCTCTCTTTTTATGCCAGCTTTAACAGTGGGAAACAGTATCTTAGAAAACAGAGCACTAATCACCAATAATGACGTTTTTCTCTTTAGTTAGTTTTTTTTTTTTTTATCTTCACGGTTCTTTAACAATTCACAATTTTGTTTAATAAATGTATTATATCAGTATAATATTGCTAATGATTTTGATTTTAGCTAACAGTAAACTGATGTAATGACACAAACCAAAGTTAACTAACATTTACTTTCTACATTAATAGACAATAGTTGGTTTGGAGCTAGCTTTAACTTAGGGATTGCTTCCTTTATCATTTGTGTGACAACTTTATTGTAATTATATGCTCAGGTATACAGTGTCAAAACTGGTCTGCCAGATGTTGTGCAAACTACTTGGCATACTCATAGAAGTGGAAAATATTAGCCCTGAGCAGTCGTGTGAATGTCTCATAACTTTTTCAGTTGCGTCAGCCATGGCTCACATAATGATAACAATGGTGTTCGTGGGATATGGAGAAAATCAAATGAATGTAACTGGAGTGCCTAACAAACTTATTAGACCACGGCCCCCAACAGCTGCCCTAAATCAAAAGAATTGATTCTAACTAACATTTTTTTTTTCACTTTTTAATTCACCTATATGCATAATCTCTTAAATCAAAATATTTTGAGTACTAAAATATAACAATTGCTGTTATTCTTTAATTTTTGACCGTTTTACAAAAAGAAATACGAAAAATTGTAAAGCGCGTTATTAATTTGGATTACTTTATTTTCTGCACAATGAGGTCCACTTAAAATCCTTTATTTTCTCAAAAATCAACAGTGCGCCTTATGTATTATTTCTGGTTGTGCTTACTGACCTCGAACCGATTTTATGTGGAACATGGGTTCAAAAATCTGTCAAAAAATGTTTCAGTACAACTTTAGTAAGCTACGAAGCCGCACCCCCTGATGGACTGTTACATTACTGCTATTGTATTCAGGAGCTTCGTGGAGTAATCTGGATCCAAAACTTCATCGCCTTCAGGTCCCAAAGTCAAATGAACTTTCATCTGTAATAAAATGATCAGTGTGGCTGCTCTACCAGGTGTAACAATTAAGCTTAAAATTCAGACATACATTAAACAAAATTTATTAAATTTAACGGAGTTAGAAGTTAGCAGGAAGTTAGCTCACTGGTTTCCACCCAAACATGATATACCATGTTCTGACTGAGAGATTTATGAAAAAACTAAAAAGTACAGCCCAGTGTATTAGTTCAAATGTAAAAAAGGTGAATTCAGTTTGAAATTCCTCACTCAAAATGTTCAAAATGGTAAAACGTGAAGAACTCACGGAAAGGGAAAGAGTCTGCATTGAAGCACTGTTGGATTCTGGGTTGTCTTTGACACATAAAGTGTTCTCACAGTGTGGTCAAATATGCTTTGGAGTTGATTGCTGAGACTGGTACTTAGAAAATGCACCAAGAAAGAGACAGAAAATGAAAGCTGACTGAAATAGATGTCAGGCACATCAAGATTTTAAGTAACAGAGACAGAAGGAAGACCACTGCTGATCTGCAGGCAGAGATAAATGTGTCTGGATCAGGGTCTGAGAAAGTCTTCAGAATGACCATAAGCAGATGACTGAATGAACACAGCTTCATGGGAAGAACCGATGATAGGAAGCCATTTTAAAGGCCTCCAAACATCCAGAAATGGTTCAGATTTTCAAGAGAGCACAAACACCGGAGTGTAGATGTCTGGTAGAAAGTACTCTGGATAGACAAGTTCAAGTCTGAACTCTTTGGTCAACATTGTTGCATTTATGTCGACAAAAAACACGTGGAGTTCAGTTACTGTAAACAGCAAAGGCAAATTTGTGAAAACTGAAGGTATAATAACCCAGGTCTACCTCAACATCTCAGGGCGTCATGGCATGCCCTTTTAGAGTCAAACTGATCAGTCACAGGTACATAAAAGCACAATGACCTCAAGCGTACTTCAAAGCTTTGCAAATTTTAACAAGAAAAAGGAATGGAACTCTGGAAACGATGGACTGGCCAAGTCAAAGTGTGGACTCGAATCCACAGATTGCACAGATTCAAAGACAGGAAGCACACCAGTGTCTGGGAGCAGCTAGGAACTATTTGGACCTTAATAAGAAAAGATACTACTGGAAATACATAAAAACACTGCCAGCAAAAATGACAGCCGTTATCAAGGCCAATGAAAAATCATAAATATTACTGTTTTTGGTTATTATATTCAATAAGGACTACTTATTTGCCTGATAAATAATATCATTTTTAGTTTTAAACAAGTCTTTTTATTTCTAAAATATTTGGGTTTTCTTGTTTTTATGACAGGCGGTCTAGTAAATGTATTAAACACTTCCCTTGTAGAAGCCATATCCCATCATTCTTAGCATTGCTAAAAAGGTCATTTTGAAGCATTTTCTGGGTTTTTTTTTATTGTTGCTGTTGCGCCCGTTAACACTTTTTGTCATTTTGTTATCTTGACAAGTCTTTCAAAGTCCCCACGACCTGTTGTGCAGTCTCCTGCTGAGATTAAATACAAAAACATGATGATAGATGAGACATCAATTGATTTGCACAAGTATAAACATTAATAAACTGTAATTCACTTGAAAAGAATATACACGGCTTTTGTTCCACTGGATATTCAGGACTCAAATGTGCTTTGGTGTGTCCTAAGGCACAAGTGGACTCAAAAATCTACAATAATGCTAAATGTATTTATTACTTCCTCAGTTTACGTCTCACATTTCTATGAATAGTTTAGTGTTTAAATCAATTCAATTCATGAATATATTATTTAGAGGATAAGTTTAAAAAAAAAAGACAATTTACTTCACTATAGTTTTTCTTAACCAAAAGCTCAATCCACATGTCAGTGCTTTGTGGACTTAACAGGCCAAGATAATGTTTATAATATATTTTTGTTTTTTTGAAGTGTGATGTGCTAAATTGACACGCAGTCTTTTCCCAAATCTAACATGGTAGATTTACTGCCTAATTCTGAGCCTTAGCATTTGGTTTTTGAGGTTGAAGGATGTGTTGATAACATCAATGCCTCAGATACACGTCAACAAAGATATCCATCCATCAGATAATTGCTGACCCATCTGGAGCTAGCATTAGGGTTCGGCTAACACTGATATTGTACTGCTAACCCTAGATGGGCCATCAGTGGATGCTAGGTCTGATGTTAACCTCATAACGACTAAGTCATCACCAAAGATAAGCAGACGTAATCCAAACACTGGAGAAAAATATAAAGAACTCTTTTTTATTAAAAAACATTTTACTCATCCAAGCTAAGAATTGCTAAAAAATGTGAGAACAATTTTCAAAAGCCACGTAGGCCAGATATTCAAATATAACATATCACATTTGAAGGATATAGTCACAGGTTAAAGATGCAAGATGTTAGACCGCAGAGTTTTAATAGCAACATAAAAGGAAGTTTCAGCTGTGTTCGCCTAACACAAAGATATAGCAAACATTACACTTTTTGCACAATCCCCCAGTTCCAGCAGTTCCAGCCTACATAAAGGTGACAATTTGATAATTCAGCATGAACCCAGATTCCTCCTGTCAGCTGTACTTATTTCACCAGCCTGGATCTTGCTGATGAGTGACAGCAGCACTTTGTATGTCGCTTGTTCGTTAAGCAACATATTACTGAAGAATTACGCCCACAAATGTCAACCATTTAAAAAAAGAAACCAAGTTGTCTTTGCTGCTTAATTATAGGTACCTTTGTTATTTGTAAGGTGTCATCCTTCAAAGCGCAATTTGCTTCAGCATTTTAGAAATGATAATTTCGAAGCAAAGGAACACTTGAAATGTCTTCACGCAGATATCTTTATAAGCCATATTTACCCACGCTCATGATTATCTGGAGCCTGAGGTACCTATTGACCACTTTCCTAAGATCTTGTCTTTCCTGTGGTGGCTACGTGCTGGATACCAAACTATGGCATAACTGGTTTACATTCCCCAACATTTTCTGCATCTTTTCTCTTCTCCAACATCAATAAAACGTTCACCTTCTCAGGGATCAACTGGGGAGCCAGGCATTCCAGGGCTGCCAGGTGCCATGGGTCTACCAGGGTTCAAAGGTCATAAGGTGAAAGTCAACTCATGTAATTACATCCAAAAAAACAAAACAAAAAACATGTTTTATTTGTCCATAATGAAGTCTTCAAAAGGCAGCAGAGGCAGCACTTGATGAATGATTTATGGCTTTAACTGTCAGGAGCTTACATGATTTACAAGTTGTACCGTGGAAATGTTGACAGCTTAACATAATACATACTTGTTTATGTATTATTCATACTGTGCTTAGATGACATGATTAATTTTAATGGTGCTGAAGGTTGTCCTTCACACTTTAAAAGCAGCATGCCCAGATACATAAAAACATACTGCTGTGCTTGATGTACAGTATGGAATCCACAGGACATGGATGTTGTTTCTCTCTTGGTAATTCTTCTAGTTTAAATGCCCCGCTGTCGCCACACTGTAACGTGGATGTGCTCTAATGTTCAGTGTTGTGTCATTAGGGGGAGAGAGGAGAACCTGGGTCTAAAGGAACACAGGTATGTACTCATTTACAGTGTGGAACCATTTCCAAACTAACCAGCTTCATGAGAACATAAGCGCCATCATGACTGTGCAAGGCTCTGAGCTCCATCTCATCCCAAACCACGTCAAGCAGGTTTAGCTTAACTGAAGAACAGCATCAGCGATGCAGCACTCCATCAATCTTGTTCTAGGGCCAAACAACCTTTATAGAGCCTAGAGGTATGTTTTTGAATCATTTTCCAGCCAACAAAAACACATCTATATGTGCGCCATGTTAATTCATGCACTGTTGTGGTTATTAGAATATCCAGAAAAGTAAGGTGCCCTGTTGTTAATCATTCTGTTTCATAAGAACATAGTTTTTAGCAAACTTTAATATCCAGTGGTAGTATTTAAACAGGTGAATGTTCCTTGAAGTCAAAGTTTAAGTTAATAAATGTTAAAAAACAATGCCTTTAACTGACATGACTATAAAGCCAAAGAGAGCCAAGCTCTGCCTCCTGGCTCTACACACAGGGGCCAGAACCAAAGGCAAAGGTCACACTGACAGATCACTGCTGCAGCATTAGTATTATGATTTTTCAGCCCATTACATTTTGTAACAAGGAAATTTTAGGACAATGGTTTGGTTTCATTTGTTTGTTTGTTTGCGTGGCATATCGCTGTAGCGTGTTGTCATACTGTTGTTCCAGGCTGTTTCTGGGAAGGGGAACGTCAGTTTTTTGGTCAGTGGTCATGACCGCTCAGTGATTCCGGTGGTTGGTTGATCGCGCGGTACATCTCCACCTTTACTTACGTTGAATCATATCAGCTGAAAACTATTGGTGCCTCATACCAAGGTCCGGACTTTACACTGTCATAGAGAGAAACAACAGTTTGCCCACTGAGCAGAAGAGGACCAAGAAAAAACTTCTTTTTAACAACAACTAACAGACGTGTCCATTTCTACACACTGTTAAGTAGCATTAAAGTGCATTTTGATCTGATTCTTTTTCCAGTATTTAGTTTAATTCATTTTGAACCTGCATGGAAATCAGATACAGTATTACAGATGATATATTTTATATTATAATAATGTTTTTAGAACTACACGTGGCTTGTTAAGACAATTTTGGCAGTTCTTTGTTGAGATGAAGCAGTGAAATCAAACAACAGCAGAGCTATTGGTTAGTGACTAATTATTACTTTTTTTAATAACAGGAGTACTGAGTGTTCTCTGATACAGACTTTAGCTAGTAGATTTTCCTCAGTTCTTCTAATTTTAATAACAACATTTTGAACACCCTGTTCTGACAGGATGACACAGCACACAAAGATATTTGCAGCAACTATTCAAGCGATTACTTCACTAATATGACTGTATTAGACTGCACTGTTGTAAACAAACAGAGTATGTTATATATGTAAGTAGCTTCACTTTCTCAGAGCATGTGTGAGAGGCCAGTGAAGTCTAATGTAAGCTGATCTTTTTAATTATAACCCTCAGCTTTGCCGCAGCCACTGTTGTGAAGTCTGTATCAGTCCTAAACTGAACAAGCCTCAGATTCGGTCGCTTCTACGTGCACTAATGGCAGACAGAGTGATCGCCCAGAGGAACAGAGAGAGCTCCTCTGGGTGCTTTCTCTGCTGCAGGATGTGGTTGGAAAACCACACAAACGAGATAAAAAAGTCAGGTTTGTTAAAGGTCACCAGCAGCCAATTCTTATCCCTTCTCACTCTGGCTTTCCCTTATTGGCTGCTAGTGGTAATCATGACCTTTTCTCCACTCCCTCTGTCGCTCTCTGTCTCTCTCTCTCTCACACACACACATACACACATATAAAATGAAGACATTGACAGGCACACACCAGTGCATACACACATACAGTCTTAGCCTCCCACACACGTGCAAACAAATTCACGCAATCCTCCAGTCAATGATGATGTATCTCTTTTGCAGGGGGAGCGAGGTAGAGACGGAGATCTCGGGAGTCCCGGCGTGCCTGTGAGTGTAGAATCATTCTGCTTCCACTGGGGGGCAGCGGCGCTTATGTTTTCAAAAGCTCAAACATGGGCGGAAATGCGTGTTCATTGTGTGTGTGCGCAGTTACTTGAACCAAATGTCCCCACAAGGGCACAGGGATGGGAAACAGTCCTCACTTACAAGGAGCTAATTTAGGCTTACATCATGAAGCTATTTTAAACTAGTTTAGGTTGTGGAAAAATTAAGAGTTGATCAAATTTGACCAAACCAGCATCTTAATAGAAATTAGTTTGTTTAGGCTATCTGTATTTAATAAACTAGATTCCCCAGAAAAATTCTCCATAAGTAATTACAGTCCTTACAGATCTGGTCAGACGGTTACATACATTCATCATGAATGTCATTGTAACTTTAAGCTTTTGATGATTTCTTTGAACAGTTCCAAAGGTGGAATGATAGCACAGCGTACATGCTTAGTGACTGTTGACAACAACAACTGGGTGCAAAGGTTTGGAATTGTTTTGGATTTTGTCTAATCTCCACAGAAATATTATACATGAAGTTTCAAATATTTACATCCACTTAAATCTTTTAATACGTGGCCACCAAATCCATGCAGTTTACATTTGGTGGCCATCAACAAGCCACCAAACTCAAAATAATACTGTGTTAGAGATCCAGTGAATAAAACAGTATTCATGCTCATGCTCGTTTGATGTAAACTTGCTGCCTGATTTTGATCTCATAAAGTACCTTAAAAAGCTCCTGTAAGAGAAGTGTTATATGGATTTGTGATCAAACTACTGCAATAAAGGAAAAGAATACATTAAAAAAAAAAAACAGAATTTTTTTTTTAAAAACAGCTACAATGTTTTAGACAGTAATGAAATAATCATAAAATCTAGTCTGGAAGCACATATTCAGCAGCCACTCAGAGAGGGAGGAGTAAGCTGAGTTAATGTGCCTAGATAAGTGACCCTGGAGACAAACTCCAGGGGCCCTCATGGCAAAGCCCCAGCCAGCTTCGTTGTTCAGGCTCAGGCTAAGATCCACATTATTGAGGATCACAGTGCCGTGGTTCAGATTCTTGGCAACAGCAAAGAGGGCCCAGAGGAGACACCATGTCAGAATAGGCTGAAATACAGACATTTAACTGAAAATCGATGGTCAGTTTACAGGTTTCAGTGGCGTGAACTGGCGAGCAAATCTGAAGGTGAAGACGGGCGAGAGGCAGACAGCAGCTCTGCGATAACAAGACACACTTTAGAGCTCAGTCTAATAACTTTAGCTCACACGACACCATGAGTGATTTGCTCAGGTAGGCAAAATTAGTTCTTTTTTACACATGTCTAATATGGACTTAACATCAGTCATCAACAGAGAAACCTCTCGGTGCTCCGTTAGCAACTATTTTCTCAGGTTCATTTGTTTCTGTGTAAAATGCTCCACAGATGTAGAATGACATGTACAAATATATCTTGTTAAAAATCAAGTAAAAATAACGTGTGAATTTATGGTGACGGATTTGTAAACAGGTCACTAGTGACCAAGATAGCTTGTTCACATGCTTGTTTGGCTGTGACATGTCAAAGAAGAAAAAGCAGAAGTGTTACTAACAACATGAACAATATCCGCATATAGGAACCCGAAGCAGATAAAATATAATTTAGCTACATGTTTTGTTCTTGTTCTTATTGTGATATGCAGGGAGGCCTGTCAGTGATTAGCTCACTAGATACAGGAGCTGAAGAACCACTCCTGGGTTTCGCCCAGAACTGTATCAAAAGAACTCTTTTTACTCTAACTCCACAGAAACATAGGATACTGTAGCAACCGCTACAGTATATTTGAACTAGGTAAGACGTCCAATTTGCTCTGGCTATATGAGCCACTTAAAGTATTGTTTGTAATAAACAAACACCAGAAGCTCTACATGGTTTTTACTGTAAGATGAAATATATTTTAGATGTATTTGTAAAACACTCCATTATCTATCAGAGAGAGGCGAGAAACTGCTGCAGAGACATGACAGAACAATTGTTAAAGCTGAACAGATGGAATTCCAGTATTGTATTTGAGAAGTATTTCCAAGCTGTTGGCAACGAGGAATGATTGTTCTTGGCAACAAGGTGAAATGAGATTAGGGAAGCAGGACGCTATAATAGAACTAGCATGTTTTTCAACATTGCAATTATCATCCTTAATGAATGTCGATAAACACAATAATAAAACATAAAAATAAAAATGTTTGAGTCCCAATTTTCACCTCTATGTAATTGAAGTTTATTACTATGACCAAGAACAAATGAGTAGCATTTAAGTGTTTATCAGCAGGTATTGATCACTGAGGCATTGCCTCTCACATCCTAAGACAAGGATTTGATAGTATACTCAGAGGTGTGTGTCTGTGTACTGCAGTAGCCATGTTGCATCACACTGAGCCACGTCTGTGTGGTTATGCGTGCGACACTGGAGACACATGAATGTCTCAGTATGCAGCTTAATGTTCACACTCTGTAATTCTTTAGTGTCGAGAATAGCCCAGCCTCCGTGCGATGTGCACTCAAGGCTAAATGCATCAGCAGTGAATCACAAGCGTGTCGACTCTGAAATGAATTTGACATTTTTGTCTTCAGACACACTTCCTAATTTTTACTGGCTAAAATAAATATGATTTTAGTTCGAGAGAAGAGAGGGTGGGTGTGCCTCTGTTTCCCAAGAGGAAATGATGAGGCTGTCACTTTGGTACCAAAGGGAGGTTTCTCGTGCAAACTATTAAATGATTGATTAGTCTGTTACTGACCGCACCCTTATTATGTCCATATTGCTCCTGTGCACTATATGGCTACAAATTGCTAAGTTAGCTTGCTAGTGTTAGCTGGTGACTTCTATATGTGGTCACATCTGGGTCTAAAACTCCAACACTGATGCTCCAATAGGTGGCACCATGGTGGCTACAATACCTTTCATATACAGTCTGTGAATTTTACTGTGAATTCAGTGCTAGCATTTAGGAGGAAGCTTTTGGAGACCAATAAGGTAAAACAACAAAGCATCAAACTTTACCTCAATTATAGTTTATTCAGACGAAAAAGCAAAACCTTTAATCTTCTTGACAGGTTTTACTTTTTACTTGGATTGACTTTAAATCCATAAACATAGTTCTTTAGTAGGACCCTACACACACACACATACATACACACACACTCAATGCCTTAGGTTAGGGAGGTTTTACAATGAGTGTTGGTGTAAACTGTGTGTCACAGAATAAAAGGCTGCAAGAGAAGCTCTGGCTTTGCGAGT
>VUQR01011911.1:0-15709 GCA_015108515.1 Hemichromis elongatus
AGAATACAACTTTAGGGTTTCTGCCAGCGTATTGCGAGACCTAATTAGTAGAGATTTGTTTTCCTGTAACAGTTGAGCTGTTTCAACAAAGCAGCCTAAAAATTATATGAAAATACTTTATAAAGAACCAGTCAAATCTCATGACTTAATACTCACCCCTTTCACCTGTGCATCTTGTATCCACTTATCTGCACTAATGACAATAGGCCTGAGCATATATAATGTATGAGTACAAGATTAGCCATCATTCTTTGCTCTACTGCTGTTCTACATAGAAAGCGGGAAATACATTGATCACCAGTCTCTCCTTCACCTTCTTGTTCTTTCTGTGAGTCAAAAAATGATTATTATTAGTTATTGTTAAACAGTGGCCGTGAAAACCATCGTTTTCTTCAGTTTTCAGTCAAGAAACTGAATCAAATCTCAGATCAGCAGCTTTTGAACACACTGACATTTTGGATCATTTTTGATTGTTGTATTTTTTTTTTTGGCCAGTTTATAAAGTATAGTGTTTGAGTTATTATTCTGTCATCGTGTGGCAAGAGCAAGGTGAATGAAGTGGTTAAGAAGTGATGTTTTAGGTGAGTGAATTAATCTTTCAAAGCAGAATTTTTGGATGCAGAGTCTTTGAAGTCAAACGCCGCACACTGCCAGCTGAAGGTGAAGCAAATGACACTGATTATCTTGATGCGGTTGTTTTTGTCAAGTTGCGGGGTCTATTTGGCAGCTTGTGGACTGTCACTTTTTTGAAGCGGAAGCATTTAAGTGCTGGAAAAACGGGCAGCATAAGAATCACTTTGATATGGGCCAATTTGTGTTGGCTGCACAGTTTCTCACAGTGTCTCCTAAAAGAAAGGTCTTGTGGGGTATTTCCACTATTCAGTGATTAGTGCAAGAAGAAGCCCAAGGAAAGATAGCCAGGAACTCCCAACAGGGTCAGAGGTGCCTGGTACTCACTGATTGTGGCATAAATTGCTGAAAAACTTAATGCTGGCTAAGATCTCTAGTTGGCTCTGCATCAGAGTTGGACTGTGGAGAAGTGAAAGAAAGTGGCCTGCTCCAATGAATCAGCTTTTCTCTTCCTTCACCAGGCGCACATCTACTGTTCACCTGGAGGAAAGATGAGTCCATGCAGTATAGAAAGAAAGCTCTTCTTGTTTTGCCCTGCCACTTTAACATGCACTAAACACTGATGCAGGCTCCCTTCACCCCCCCTTTTCAACAGGATAATCCACCATTCTGCAATGTTTTGATGAATGTGACGAAGGTTGAGGAGGAGACTTAAAGAACCCACAGTTCGTGTCCTCCTGCCTGATAGCACAGCCTGTCTTTAGAGGTCTTTGCTTTGACAAGTCGAAGCTGTTTTTGTAGAAGAGGGGCGACCTACATGGTGAAATGCAGGTGGTTTCCATATTAAAACAGCCGATTGTACATTGCTGGCCCATTTAGTGAGAGAAACGGTTATATTTTCTGCAAAGCTTTCAAGCATAAATACACGGCAGAAAATTTCTCAGCATTTACTATTGGTTTCCAAACCACAGGTTGGAGGGCCTGTGGTTTAGACATCTGTTGAAGAGAAACTGAATTTGCGAGACTTCCTTTCATAGTGTCAGACTGACTATTATGCCAGTTATAAACTGGCATGCTAGGCAAACACTGCATCAATAGCACAAAGGGAGAAAATGGGAGAAAATAAGTGAGACACAGTGGAAGCAATCTAAAGATTAGTACAGGGTAAGGAGAAAAAAGGTGAGGGAACAGTCAGATGAGTCATAAAAAAGAGTAAGAGAGCAACAGAATAGATACACGCCAACAGGAGGGAAACTGAGAATGTTTTTATGACACAGAAAGCAGGAGAGAGAGAGAGCCGGAGAGATGCGCTTGTTGATAAGAACTTTTATGAGGCATAGATGTTATTGAAGAGGTGACACAGAAGGCAGAAAGGGGAAAGCGAGAGACAAAGTTACTGGAAGGTTATACAAAAAGGTCCTTCGCAGAGGTGGGAGGGGGAGTATATGTTTTTTTTTCATTGAGAAAGTCAAGTAGACAATGTGGCGGAAAGAACGTGATGAGAACAGGACAGAGATGTATAAAGAAAACGTTAGAGGAAGTTTTTGTGCAACGTTTTGACGTGAACTTTCCTGCCCGAAAAGGCTGAAAACTACTCACAATTATAAATGCTCATAGGAGGGGGGGTGGGGGATTGTCCGATTGTTAACGATATGACATAAAAATTCCTGTTTAGTACATTTTACTTGAACCTTTTTATCCACAGAAATGTGCACATCAAGTTAAAGTAAATCTTGCTTACGTGTTGGTGTGTTGCTTCAGGTAGTTGTGACAAAATGCAATGTGAGTCCACTTTGAATTGCCCAATAACTGTTTGTTGTCAGATGACAATAAAAGTTTCATCTGTTGCTACAACAACAGATGAGCTAGGATGAACCCTTTGCTGAAGCACCATGTGTTCAGTGCTGTGTTCCCATTTCAAAGAGAAGGAGTGAGCTGGTGAGGTGTCCAAGAAAAACCCGTTGATTCACTGGTCAACTGGACTATGTAAACGTAGCACTAAAAGTATGAAATTTTGCATTTGGTCTTTATATCTTTGTTATAGCAGTGCTTCTTGGCAATAAATCGTATATTGCAGAAAAGCCTGTTTATTTTTCCTTAAATGGTGTCATGCTTGTAAGGAAAATGCATTTATCGGTTTGTTTTACAAACAGTAACAGCCTGGCACCTCCTCCTCGTGCTGGTCACCAGCTTGGTCACACGCTGCTGTGGGATTGCACAGTTCCACTGTTCCCACTGTTCAACCAGCGTTTGTCATGAGCCAGCCAGTGAGGTTGTGTTGGTCACAAAATAAGCTTTTTTTTTGTTGTTTTTTTTTCCCAATGAAAGTTAGGTTGTTAAAACAAACTTGCTTGTTGCCTTACTGTTACTCTTGGTAGTTTAATAAGATTAACATTGAGTTTGACTTCATGCTGGATGTTGTCTTTTGTCTCCGATTGTCCCTGTGTGTGCAGAGCTGCACCTACGCAGGGCAGCGATCCTTCCATCCCGTGCAGCCGGCATCCCTGTAGGCGGAAGCTGGCTGGTTGCAGCTGCCAGACCTTTTGAATTTTCTTGCAGAAGCCTTTCATCAGTGTTTAATCAACGTATTTTAACAGGACACTGAATGTAGAATGAAACCGACTAGCATTTTTGTAACACTTAACTAGGCAGAAGCTGAGGAAGTACCTGGAGGAAACCCTTGCTGGCAAATGGGAGAACTTGCAGTCTCCACACAGAAAGGCCTCACCAAGGGTGCGAGTCAGGAACCTTCTTGCTGTGAGGCTGCCCCACTATGTAACCTGAATTTAAACCCCTTGAGGCAACTGTTGTTGTGATTTTGTGCTACATAAATAAATAAAATAAAATGTATTTACTTTGACACATGGACCTTAGAGACTACCCTGTTCCTTTAGATTAATTTGACTGGGGTTCCACTTGTGGCTCTTGATTCTTCTTTAAGGTGACAGTTATGAATGACTTCTACATACAGTCTCATGTCATATCAGCGACTGTGCTTGTGACCCCATCACAGGTCGTCTGTCTCTGCCCCAAAGCGTCAGACGACGAGGGTCTTTTTATCCAGCCTGATGTAAACACAGCGCAACTTAATGCGCATCTGCAGGGGAAACTCCCACACTTACCTGCAACGACATCAACAAACCTGTGCCAGAAGAACCGCCGAGACGAGAGGAACTCTGAAATTAAACAGGCACAAAGCAGTCTGTATATGAGTGGCGAAGCTGTGTGTGTGTCTATGTGTTTAACTGGGTGAATAAACACAGCCTTCCCCTGACCCGGCACACTGAAGGCTCTCCTTGTGGATCTAATAAAGGCCCCTCCTAACTGAGCTTAAGGGCCTGTGGACTCCGAGGCAGGCAGATGCTGAAAAAGTGGTAGTGACTCAAGTTTTAGTGAGTTCTTCTCCTCTATATAGTTTGTGGTTGTTGGTTTTAAAGATCTGCACATCAGTCTACACACACACAGCTATATATATATATATATATGTATATATATATATATATATATGCATGTGCGTGAAGTCTGACAACTGGCATCAGGTCAAAGTTAGCAGTTTTAAAAAGAAAAATGCAAAGTACTGTAGTAATGAAAGCAATTTCTGACACTGTTTTATCTAAACAGGGATATGATGAAATACTAGGAAAAACACAGAATTTTTAAAGGTTTTTCACCAAGTTTCATAGGGATACATTAGCTTCAGTCACCCGCCCCTCTTTATTGATAAAAATACTAATTGTTACATAAATGTACCTGTATTTCCACCTTCACCCTTTTCTGGTCAGCTGTGTTTACTCACTTAATCCTTCTAAGAAACTAATCTAGCCATAGCCTGTGTTTACTGCCTTAATCACTCTGTAATCCCACATTTCACTTTATACATTCATTATAAGCTTGTGTTGAAACAGAACCACTTGTAATACTAAGTCCCTAATAGCTTGGCTGTTTAAAGCCTGTTTTGAAGTCCCTCATTCACACAGCAGTCGACAACAACAGCGGGGCTTTGTCCCACTGGGTATTGTTTGAATGTAAACACGTCAGCTTTTCCTGTGGGTGCCACCAACCACACCGCCCACAAGCCCAAGGTTCCCAGCATACGCGAATGCAATGCATAGTGCAAACAATATAGCACGTCACTGCTGCTGTGCATATGTATGTGTGTGTGTGTGTGTGTGTGTGTGTGTAAGAGGTGGGAAGCATGACTACATTCCACACAGGACAGCAGGCGTGAACAGGCAGATATCGTCAGCTCTGTGCTGTTGGGTTTGTAGGGAATGCAGATCAAGGCTACACACGGACTCGTATTTCGTAGTTTAGCTGACGGGGTTACCTTGATATGCTCAGCATGCATTAGTTGATCATTTGCTCTGTTGCTCCGCCAAAAGCTGGTTTGCAATGCCCAATTGCAAAATGATTATTACTAAACTTGGTAGATATTTAAAAAAAAAAAGTGGAGCATGGTGTTAAGGGCTTGATTACACAGTGTCCCGGTATGCACTTTTCTTGTTATTGCTACGTTAGCCATCTTGTTGGTGCGGTTGTTGAGAGTGACCTGGCAGTAAGGAGATGCTCCTGTGACCATGGAGTGGTCACGTACTAAAGCAGGAAGTAGCTTTAAGGCATGCAGCAAAAAAAGAAAAGTAGAATATATAATCTGTGCATCTGCTTAATATTTTCACTATCAATATTTGTTTATTTATTTATGCCTGTCAATGATCTGTAAAAGAGATGCATTGATTTTTCTCCTTTGTAAACATTACTTTCTGGATAATTTAGACTTTAAAATGACTCATGTTTATTTCCAGTTAACCGACTAATTTTAGCACGAAGGGTGTGGTACTCAGAGGTACCAGAAATCTGTCAGACTTGGCACTTTACTGTTTTGGTTCTCTTTCTCTGTGAGCAAAAGCAGGCCCAGAAGCAGCCTGTGTAGGAACCTGTTGCCGCAGTACTCTTATTAAAGCAGTTTTATGAGCTTGCAAAACTGGTCTGGAATGTGTGTCAGAAAAGGAAATCAGCAGAGACTTATAGCTGTATGCTTGAGTACGAGTCTGCCGCACTGATCATGCCCGGTCAGGATCTGGGGTCACGATTTGAGTGTTTCTTTGTAGTGTAATGATTTGTGGCATAATTAAATTGTTCTACCCTGAAGTATTTTCTTTGCTTGACAGACTTTGTATCTCAGGTCTGTTGGCAGCACATAGCTGTTTTCCTTGACAATAAAACAATCCAATAAAATTCAGTTTACAGGCGTACCAATCAGAATATCACAGCAAAGCAATTCTCCCCTGTAGTGCTGTAGGTGCCAATATTGTTTTCTTAATCAGCTGCATTTGATCTTTAAATATAGCCATACTTAAACTGTACTACATTTCATCCATTTAACCATCCATCCATGTTCTGGACCTGACCTGCGACCTCCTCCCAGTGGGACATGCTCAAAACACCTCACTTGGAAGATGTCCAGGAGGCATCCTAGTTAGATGCCCGAACCACCTCAACTAGCTTTTTTCAACCTGGAGAAGTAGCGTCTCCACACTTAACTCATCCGAAATGATCAAGCTCCTCTCCTGTCTCCCCGAGAGAAGCCAGATGCCCTTTTGGAGGAATCTCGTTTTCGCTGCTTGTGTCTGGCATCTCGTTCTTTTGCTCATTACCAAAGCCCGTGGCCATAGGTGAGGGTAGGAATGTAGATCACCCGGTGGCTGGGCCCATTTGATGCTTTTGGGCTGTGCCCTACCCTGAGAAGGGTATCGATGTCCCTTGATTATTTTTTTTATTTATTTATCTATTCCATCATAGGGGGTTTTATACATTTCTCTTGGTCTGACCATCCACCCAGAACCAATTTCAGTTGAGGGAACCCTACCAGGGGCAAACAATATAGCTCCTGGGATGATGTGGTCACACAAACCCCTCCCCATCACCACCACAATAATGTAATGATTCGTGGAGGGTCACTTCTTTTTATGGAAACGGTTGTTTCTCATGGCAGCAATCAGTTTATGTTCTTCTTCTATTTCACTTCTAGTTTGGGGAATCCCAGCTACGTTTTTGCTGTTATATCGAGATGTGAAAATGACATATGTGAGCGTAGCTTAAAAGTGGAGTGAGGCTGGACAGAACACCAGTGTATACAAATATCCTTCTGGCAGTTCTGCCAGCAGAGACCAAGGCTGATGTCAGCAGCCCTCCGTTCTGTAGGCTGACTGCGCCTGGCATCCAGGAAACCCTCTAGACTATATTTTGTAAAGCCTGACATTATACTCTGCAAAAATGATCCTCTCTCCTCCCAGTACAAAGAGGCATTAAGGCTTAAAGAACTGGCAGATTCTGGCCGAGATTTCCCATTTATGTCAAATCAACTTCGACTTGCTGGACATTTAAAGCTCCCTCTCCCCTGTCAGCTCAAATTTTCCTGAAATCCATTATGCTTCTCTGCATAAAGATATAATGCATTTGCTTTGAGCAGAGAAGGCGAGGCCTCTAATGAGATGGAGAATTTTTGTTGCAGTGCTTGTTTTGTTTTTTCCCTATTATTTTTTTATTTATTTATTTATTGCTTACCCTTGGTTTATTTCCAAAAATATATCTTATTGATAAATGGCTAGACAAATGTTTTGCATTTTTATTGGTCTTCCAAATCTAGTGAACTAAGTTTCCTTGCCACCAGCTCTCTAGGGGGGAGGGGAGTGGAAACAGGCGAAGGCTAAAGCATGGTCTTTTAATGAATGACAGTTTTCACCATAACTAAAATGGTAGAACTAAGCACCACACAAAGCCAAGAAATAAACAAGAGTCCTAACGTTTGATGTCAGTGGGAGTGTCACAGCTGTGGCCCACGAGGTAGAGCGGATAGCCTGTGATTAGATCCCCATGTCCAAGTATCCTAGGGAAAGTTACTGAGTTACCGCTGATGGATCCACTGGAGTGTGAGCGTGTGTGACTTAAAAAACAAAAATGTGTGTTTGTGAATGGGTAGGTGAGGCTTGTAGTAAACAAGTGCTGTGAGGGTTCAAATTGAGTAGAAAGGTGCTATATAAGTACCAGTTCATGATTACAGGTTACAGGAAAAAATCAATTAAATCTTCTTCTCTTAAAACTTAATATTTCTGAATAAAAATAAAGCGACCTACACACATTTAGGAAGTGGAAGAGAAATTCAACAACCAAAGAGAAACTAATAAAGCCTCAGAACGAATTAACAGTGTGTGTACTTAAAGGCACAAAATGTTAAAGTACCACTAGAGTACAACGGTCACATTTCAATCTTTCAGGCCAACACTAACAAGGTCTATGGTATTGAGAGGCATGATGGGAGACTGTTCAGTCAAAATCAGCTGACCGACTGCTTTGCTGCCCGTTCAAGTGTGTGGCATGATCGATGATGCCGATCGTTTGGAGCAGGGCCTACAGCACCAGTGCGTCCAGCAGGCATCACCAACAACACGAGGAAAACAAGCTGCAGTAATTCTACTCATAGTCCGACCGATACAGAGAGCACACGAGGAATTTCATTTGCTGAAATGCATTGCGTAACCGTCGGCAACCATCTCTTGATACTCTAGATTTCCGTTAGCTTTTTAAAATTGATCTTAATACAAAAATGGTCCCTGCCAGATGGAAATGCAAATCCTGGCAAGGATATCTACTGGCTGCACTGGAAACCCTTGAAAATGTGGATCTTGCCTCCAGAGGAGAAGTCATGTGACTGGTGGATGGGTTCCCAGACTGACTCAGAGTATGCACTTCAATCGGCCTTTTTGCGGGACCAGGACATGCAGCTTTGATGCTTGCGGTGTTGGATTGCTTGAATATGGAGCCGCAGATGGCTAGAAGATGCAAACATTGCCCTCCATATCACAGCAGACTCTAGACGTGTACAGCCACAAATTGTAAAGTAGCACTCCAGCACTATTAAAACAGGCTCCCTGCAGTTATTAACACATCACAACACAAATCTAATTAATGATCTGCCCACTTTAGTCATCTGTATTTTGCAGCATTGCCTGAATCGACATCACTCTCTCCCAGACAACACTGAGAGATCAGTTTCAGTCAGACACAATTCATAAAGGACTTCGAGGGGAAACAAATGGCTATTTCCAGCCCAAGTGCATGTTTGTCACCCAGTAAACAATGGGTGACAAAAACACAAAGTAGTAAATGTTGCAGCTTGTTGCATTTTTGACCTCTTTGTGTCTTTTGGTAATGTTTGTTGCCACTGCAATAAAGCCCTTGTGAGGCGGACTCTGTAAAGCACACCCAGTTTGCTGGTTTCAAGCACCCTGCCCTTTAAATTCCTCGGAGACTGGGCTGTAGTCAACAGCAGCAGCATTTCTCGCCGTAGCCAAGCGGAGCAAATACATAAGGGAATTAGACATGTATCTGCTTCTTTTGTTTTGCCCATGAACACAAAATAGCCGATCCAAGTTTAGTGCACGCATTATCTCTAGAGGTCTAAACTGCTGACAGTGAGCTATGTAGTCTGCTGAGATGAGTCACGGCTTTTTGAAGAGTGAAGATTAGAAATGCAATCTCACGAAGGGATTTACAGCCACGAACAATTCAGATCTACTAAATAAAACTCCAGTAGCTCCCAGACTATTTTCAGTTTTGCGTCACTACACTGTGTGCACCGTTTCACAAGGCATGAAGAATATAGAGTAACCAAATATGTTTTTTATTCTCACAGTGTGTCTTTGGTGACACAAACTAAAAGCGTCTGGCAATCCAATAATTACTGCAAATATAAAAAGTAGCCTTCTTTTTTTTTTCTCCTGCATGGTCGCGGTATATGCTAAAATTCCTAGAAACTGAATCATGTGTGAGTAACGAGTCAGTGGGACAGAAATGCTTTCACTTAGTTTGAGTCTTGTTTTTTTTTTCCTCAGGGTTTTTTTTTCTCTTTTCATGGATTTTATTTTATTTTTCTAGAGTCACTTTATGGTTCTTGGCAGAGAGTTCAGGCAGAATGTTATACAAGGAGGCACACCTGCTCCACATCCTTCCAGATGTTGTATATCATTTTTAACTTTTTCAGGCTGGGACCATGGGGTCTCACCAACAGAGTCCAGCTCCATTACTGTTGTTTTTATTTAGTGGCCTAATTGCAGACTGTTAGCACCGGTGACCCGTTTCTCACCTTGAAAGAACAAAAACAGCTTTTTGGGAGGTTCAACAATCTATGTTTGGTGGGAGCTAAAAATAAAAATCTGGACTTGAACCCTTATTAAAGTTTTCAAAATAATATTTGTTTATCATTTACTTGGATTCTTTGTGCTCTTTAGGCTATCCACTGTTTGAAAGCCTGCTTTCTTCTTATTGGCTTTCCCTCATAAACCGAAGGTTTAAACAGAGTCGTGGAGCGAGCAAATGGCTCGTAAATAATTACTCTTTGAGTCCAAAACCAACAATCGTTGTCGCTGTGACTACTTAGATCTTTTATACTAGAGATGCATTCTCCCTTCCCCAAAGGGATTTGGGGTTTGACAGTGCTTATCAAGTATTACCAATACATCTAATTTAGTGCCCTAAATTAACAGTATTGGTAATTACCAAAGTCATTTTTTTTTTTATTAATCCATCAGTAAGTGCAAACTCTTTAATCAAAATTGTAATCAATTATTGTTTTTATACACAAATGTTCAAATATGCACTTTTACTAAAATGTGGTGAAAACGGTATAGCACATTATTATTATTTTTATTATTATTATTATTATTATTATTATTATTATTATTATTATTATTTTATTAAGAAGCCAAATTACAGTTGTTGCATTAAAAAAAAATCTAGTTTTAATTGTTGACTGTTATACTTGATTGATTTCTAAATCCTCAGAGTAGTCCAGTGTGTTGGCTCGACTATGATGTAAAATGTAAATTCAGTTTATTTGCTTAATAAAAAAACAGTATAATTATAAGTTTTTGATGGATTTTCTAAAATATTTGCATTTTCTTGCTTTTATCATCGGTGGTCTAATAAATTTGTCATGTGCAGTATTTGACAGAAAACAAATAAAAGCATCAGTTAGTTCTATTTAACCAATACAAACAAACAAACAACAGATTTTTATATTGGCAGACACGTTGAGATTTGCTTCATAGACGATTGAAAAGGAAATTTGAATCTCCTCTAGATCAGTTACAATATTGGGAGTTTTTGTATCAAAAAAATGTAACTAACATTTTTTTTTGTATTGTACAATTAATAATAATAATAATAATAATAGAAAAAAGTTTCCAACACTATAGAAAAGTCGAGTTCGGTAATGTGTGGTTGTTTCTGCCTTGCCCGGGAGTTTTCTTCCCATTTAAGAAGAAAAGGAAGAAGAAAAATGAAAGAAAGTCATATTCATGTAACACAAAATGTTTAGAAATCCATCACTTTGAGAATCACAAGAAGAATTTCCTACCCAGCTGTAATTAGCAGATTGTGATAGTCGGCATGAACTGTCTCATCCCATACATTTGAGATGGACTGGCTGCCAGCCGTTCCTATTGAGTGGGATCAAGTCTGGAGTGCTGACAGAAGCGGTGTTGTGGGAGGCCTCTATTTTGGCAGATCCCACTGTGGAAACAGTGAGTCACTGTCCACATCACAACACAAATCCCAGGCTGCTGACTGTCTGCCCTCTCCCCTCTGCTTCCCATTCAGCCCTCTGACCCAAACCTCTGTCTTAATGCTAAACACAATCGGGATGCTAATTTTTCAACATCACCTTTCACAGACTTAAAACAAATGTAGATCAATGTTAGTGCATGTCTTTATTATGAGTTCTTAAAGTGTAAAATAACGTGCACTGTTGTAAGCAGCAGTGGGTTTGTGTTGTACCCCTCTTTTCGTACATCTTAAATATGTTAGATTGGTTGTTACCAAGTAGTGTGCGTGTGCTTCTCGAGCCAGATGCACTTTCTTCGGGGTTTATATGACATACATTGTTACTTCAATAAACCGCAGAAAAAAAAACTATGAATGAATTGTTCGTTTGCAGCATCTGTACATTGCACGCACTCATTCCCACTGAAAAAGTGAAAGGGGACTTTAGTGTGTTTACCCAGCGGCTGGATGGTGGGATTACGAGAGTGCGACGCATCAAAGGCCACGTTCGCCAGTAAGGAGGGTAATGAGGAGGGGGATGAGTCACTTTCTTGTGTGGTGGAAACCACAACTTAACCACCAGTGAATGCGAGTCAAGAGGATGTCATTCATCGGGTGAAGCTGATGCTAACATGGCGAGCTTTGGAAACCAAACATCACTTTGAAGAGAAACTCGTCCCACTTCAAAAGAGCTCTGGATCCAAACCAAAGGGAACAATAGCATTTGTAGGATTGTGTGGCTGTATCTGATAAAGTAATGGAGGCAGGATATACGCTAGTGAAGCGGTGACCCTCTTGCAGAAAAACTGCAGGTGTGAGGTCTAGGTGGGGGCTGGCAAACGTTATAAGAACAGATGACACGGAGGCTGTCCTGTGCAGATATGAATAAGTCGTGACTGGGAATTTCGGCTTGCCCGGTGGTGCGCATGAAAACATTTTAAAACCACTACTTCACAAAAAATGTTTTTCTATTCACACGGTCTCCTCTTTGTCTTTAACACGGGCCATGCACACTGTGCAACTGCTCACCTGATATTTTAATATTCAAAGCAGAGATTTGGCCTCTCCACGCGGAGCTCAGTCTGAGGATAAGGGAATCGGGCACAGTTCTTCTGTTAAGTGAAAGCAAGACACGAGCTACAAGGGCTTACACCGACAACATTCCTGCTTTCCCCTTCTTTAAAGGCATTAAAAGAATGAAGCCTGGCTGGAACGATGCTGGCCGTCGCTCAGGTCTTTGTGCGCTTGTTCTCACGGTGACTTATATTAGAATATCATTTGATCGAAAACAGCGGTTGAGGGATGTTTTAAAGATATGTTGCATTAATATTAAGTTCATATAAATCTTGTCTTTACAGTGTCTGTAAGTTTGTGCAGCGACTGAAATTGCAGCCAACATTGAATTCTGCAGTAACGCACCTGGAGGCGAGACTCCAGCAATCGTGGTTGAGCAACACTTGATTAGGAAGAGGGGGCGTTGATGCAGGACTTTGTAAACCAGACCGCTTACACATCATGGTGTGCCGGTTACGCTACACTGCGCTTGCAGAGACTTGTGAGCACAAGTCGAAAGTGATGATAAAATGTAAGCAAACATGGTGACGCGTGGTTTGGTCATTTTGGGTTAAGCAACATACAGTAATCTGTGTGTCTCAATCTGATGAGTCATCTATCATTGTGACTCATGCCGTTTTTACTATTTCTATATGTGAAAAATCCCAAAATACTGCTCTTGTGAAGTCTTACATGGGAAGTTTTTCTTCTTGTTTCTCTCTCTCTTTTTTTTTTCTTTTTTTTTTGGAATCGTAACCTGTTCACATCACCTTTGCCTCCATGCTTACTCAATTATCTTGTCAGACTTCCACTTCCAGTAAGTGTTTTCAGTCACCTGCACATTTATTCACTAAGTCATTCTCTGAATTACTTGCTCGGCCACCTCTTTTGCTGACACTTTTGAAAAAGAATGCAGGGCGCTCACCTCTGGAATGCTGGGAATGTGAAAGCTTGGGTTCCCTGAACTTCCCATCTGCCTCATAAACACGTCATGAACCCATTCAAGATAAAGAAGGCCCGCTCGACTGTGACCTAATGCTACACGTTAGCGCCTTTTTGAAGTATTTCATATTAAACCTATTAGTTGATAGTAACTTTGAAACGTGTATCTATTAATGGAGTTATTTGATACGAGTGGTTGGGTTTGGGAGTGGGGTGGCAAAATGATGTCAGCAAAGGAAGCTAAGATTAAAATTTGATTTATAAAAACTTTTAATTTAGCTGCAGAAGCATGTAAGTTTTCTTGCATACAACAGTAGTTTACCCTTCTGCCCTTACTTTAAGCGCCTGCAGTGTTGCAAACTAAACTTGCTGCCAGTGAAGGTGTTTTACTGGAAGCTTTCGAAACTGAAGACTGGGTATGACACAACAATGTAGTGTTTTCAAATCGGTAAGCAATCAGCTAATTTGCCTGAGCTAAAAAAAAAAAAACCCCAAAACAAAACCTGCTGAAGTTCTCAGGCAGCAATGCAAAAGTAGGTAGCAACAGATTAGGATCAGTTTGTCATCACCAGAGATCGGAATCTGAGTCATATTAAAGGGGTCTATTTCTTTTTTATTTCTATTTTGTACCATTACTCATATAGTTCAGAGGGCTTTGACGGCATGGCTGTCTAACAATAATGATGATAATGTGTTTAAAAACCATTAAGGTTGCTATATGTTGACGATATAAAGTAGCACAGTATTACAGTATATCACACCTCTGTGAATGAATGCTTATTCTTTGTGTTCGTCTTCAATTATTGCACCTTGGGTTGTGTATATTGGACATGTTGGTATCGATCTTCTATGTCGAATTATTCATTTTTAAATATCTTACATTTCTTTGAAATCTGCCATTAAGATGTTGATATTGTTCAAATAGGTGTTCCTTTTTTTTTTATTGAATCTCTTACACGGTATGATACTTCAGTATTGCAGTAATTGGGTTCTGAAAACACATTTTTGAGTCAACCTGAAACCTTTTAATTCTGAAAAAAATTGTTTTTAAAACAAAAATGAAAATAGTGGCGTTTTTGACCTCGCTATGCAATTCTGTAAATACTTCAAACCCCAGTTTGGTCCTACAGGTTGTACGCGCTGCTGTTTCTCACCCGCCGTTTTCCAACCTCGTGGTGCAGGCGACAATTACTTCACACCCCATCAGATAAAATATTAGCTGCTCGTTCAATTCTTATCAGACAGTAGTGCAGTTTGAACCGTAACAGACACATTAATGTTCATCGGGTAGGTGCAAATGTGCATGCACGTGGCACTGGGAAAAATCTGGATGTAATGTGACATGTTTGACATGTTTGTTGTTCACAAGTCATTTGAGGACATCGTGTTTAAGTCGTATATAAATTAACATTTAATCAAACCTTTAACATTTTTCAAAAGACTGTACTTTAACGTCATATATTACAATCAGGCATTCTTAACATATTAGTACGATGAGGTAAAGTGTGACATTTAAATGTCAGTACTCCAGCTCTCATGGGGGGAACAGTATCAGGTGGCTTCTAAAGGTTACGGTCTTAACCATATATATTATCCAGACAGAGGCTGATAATAACAACGTGTTTGCGTGTTTGTGAGTCCATAATAGTAACTTGTAGCCTCTAATTTGTAACCAGTGAACTCTCTCTCTAACTGGTTTCTCCAGGTGGCATAAGAACTAACTTCCAGTTAAAACTGTAGGTATCCACCCAGTCCAGCTCATTGATAAGGATTGTATCAGCCGAATGTCCACAAGTGTGTTCAGAGGAGGGAGGATTAGCGGAATGTGCTTCAAAAAAGGAGGGAGAGGACTATTGACTCACCTACTCTGTTTGCTCTCAGCTGCTAAGTAGGCATGTTAGAGGCAGAGAGAGACAGCTTGATCTCTACACATGGAAATAAATCCTGAGACTGTTAAAGTGAGGTTAGGCTTTGCTGATCTCACTGATCGCTTACAGTACGTTCCATTATCAAAACATGTGATGAGTGTACGCGGTGTCGCCTGATGCTGAAGTGTTTGAAAGTATGAAGTGGCGTCTGTTTTCTTTAGCATGTGATACGTAATGTGAATACAGACACTTTCAGACTTTTTATCAAGATTTACCAAGAAAATAAAGTTTTCTAAAGCGACTTAAAAAAAGTCTTAAAGAATCTTTTAGTTGTATATTTGTTTGTTGCCAGATGATAAAGGACTTTTTTTTTTAAAAAGCAAATGAAAACATTTTCCACTTCCACTAGGAGATCCTGCTCTAAGTTTTTGATGTGCAGTTCTTAGCTGTGCTTGAAATGCTTCTGGATTGATTCTTTTTCTGTCTTGTTTTGATATTAGTTGCACCAAAGCCAGATGTGCTGTGGTGAGATTTTTTATTGTGAGCGGGGTGGTCTGAACTGACTTCTTTTTTTTTTTTTTTTTTCCCCCACCACTTGCCTGGATTTTAAGGCAGAAAATATATTTGTCCAAGGCCTGAGAAAGTTTGAAGTACATAGAGTTGAGTATGTGAGAAAA
>VUQR01011913.1:0-22837 GCA_015108515.1 Hemichromis elongatus
GTTTCATTGATAATTATAACTGTTCTAAAAGAATCATTGTAAAATATGCTTTTATGACATTAAAAGTATAATTGTTCATTCTTTATTCCATAATTTCACAGCTGCTGTAAAGCTCATTTATTTTACAGTATGCACTCTTCATTTTTTCTGAAAGTCAAAAATACACGTGATCTTACTACGGGACAAGAGGCTCGCCAGGAAACAATGTCACAACTCTAAGCTCTCTATATCCTGCATAATTTACTCTGCATTATATATCAGAATGAAAGCTAAATATCCTATGGTGCATCACACAGTCTTTAGAGTCTCTTGTGCTGTTTATATAATTGAAATGTAAAAAAATGCACATCACATGAAGCATTTATTACATGTGATCTTGAGGGCTGAAATTAATAAAAAAGCAACTTTAAAAAGTTATAAAATACAGTACTTGTTTTACATTTAAATATGCCACTACTTAAAAACTCAGGTCATTCTAAAACTAGCTGCACCTCAAATCTTTCCATATTTATAGCTGCGTTTGTCTTCTTTCATTAGAATTATGAGTTTAACCTGTTGTGTTTAGTATATTGCACTAACTTCAGATTATGTTTCTGAAAATGTGTAATTTACCTATGTAGTACGATCTGCCTGTCTCTATTGTTAGAAATTCACAGGTTACAGGAAATGAGAAAACCTGAAAACCTGAATTTGATAACATTATTTGGATAATAAACACCTCACACCTCCTGTACATGTGCATGGAGGCATAACAAGCCAAAACATAATGTGCACAAAAACAAACCAGAGTGGTTTTAAGTTTGGTTTTGATGTGTAAATCAGTCGCCTGTTTGTTGATGTTTTTGTAGAAGAAGATGACACCTCATACACGTACCTGTGCTGCTATCTCCTTTATGCTGCAATCATTGCAGACTCCTAAGACATACAGATCTTATTGATGCTCTGAGAGGAAAACTTTCCCTGAAAGGTTTATTGATATTTGACAAATAAGTCTGTAGTGATGATTTTTACTTTCTATCTTTGTGGACACCTCAAACTCATATCCCTGTGTATCTATCAGCCATAAAAATGATCATTTGTGTCATTAGTGTGAAAGCACACAGTGAGCAGAAACTAAAAAAAAAGTTAGAATACGGCAAAATGCATTTCTTTGATCAAATGATACATTGAACAGAAACCAGCTGAGTCAGGACATTTTGGTCATACTGCAAATATTTACCCGTCATGTTTATGTTGGCTTACAGCTACGGCTGTAAGGTAAGCTAAAAGCTAAACTAGACCATTTATTTTAAAATATTGGTGAGATTCGTAGAAATTTCTGCAAGAATAAAATTAAGATTTGATTCTCTTGTCTGAATATCCGGATGTGTTTTCTGATGTTGAATGACCTTTACTACCAGTATCTGTCACATTCAAGCCTGACGATAGATGGTAGAGGGCTTTAATAATTATGTATCATGTCTGACTTCACAATTTAAATAAAATGTTGTGCTTGTTCCTGCGTATGGTGGACATTCAGATCTGAATCCACTGGGATGCAGGGTGCATGATTTTACACATGATGTAAATTTCATAAGGACTGATCCTTATGTGACTTGTTAGACAGTTTAAATTATTTATTAGTAAATAGTAGTATGAGCGGGTTTGTTGATTGGAAACCTGCATTTGTGACTCTTCCCAGTCACGGTTCTAATCATGCGAATAAAATATCTTTATGGCACATTTTAATTTGAAAAACATAAATAATTTCTTTCTGCACATTAACAAAATGAAAGCAGCAAACGGCATGCTGGGAAATAGTAACTAACAGTCTGCTGGGAGGGGAGAACAGCAGAGACCGGAGACGCCCCAGAGAGGAGCCGTGTCTGTTTCTGCCAGCTAATTTTGAAAAAACGTCCCAAATGGAGTTTGTCTTGTCATCAGTCATATATAGTTTAACATTTTTTGAGCTTTTGTTTCTATTTTGATTTCAATTCAGTCTAGTTTCAGACAGTTTCCACAGCACATTTGTTTATTTTAGTTGACTTTTTGTTTTAGTTCTGTTTTGTGAGTCTTTGTGTGTTATCAATGTTGTTTTCCTGTCCCTGTGTTTTCTACGCAGTTCAGCCATGATAGAACAAATACGCTGGGACTTTTTAATAGTTCCAACAATCTACCTCCAGGAATCTGCTGACATTTGTGAGTCCTTATACTGATGTTTTGATTTTTTTTTCTTTATATTGAAATGTAGATTGTTATTCTTTCACAGACTAATCACAGTAGTTGTGGTTGTGTAGTTGTGTCATGTAGCTATATTTCTTGGGAGGTGGGTGTCAGGTTATGGCGTAGGTTACACTGTCGAGTAGGGTTTGCAGTTATGCCTGATTTAGACCTAGACTTAACTGTTGCAGTCTTCGTTTTTAATTATTATAATGCGGAGGGTGCTTGCCAGGGTTAGGATTTAAAAAGTGTGTAATAAATGTTACAAAAAAAAAACAACACTTAGTAAAGGCACACATATTTCAATAAAGATGTGCTCCAAAGCCTCATCAGGCTGGTTGTGTTGACGCTGCCCAGCTGTAGATTAATTTTATTTTATAAATAAAGTTTTATTGTTTCAAGATACATTACAAAGAAGAGAAGCTCCAACACGGAAAGCAGGCAAGCTGAGTTTCTTGCACACACAGCATGAAATATTACCTAACTGAACACAGCTTTGAATATCAAATATTTTGATTGGTATAAAGGTGCACAAGGACCCAACGTGACCCGTTACATTTTTTTTTCTGTTTGCATATGTCTTTGTTTTTAGAATGACAAATATGAATTTGTGTCAGTGTGACTGAAATCCAATTAAAGTATGGAGCTGATGCCGCTGCATTCAAGGGCCATGACTTTTCAGTTGATTCACTTCCTTCATAATTGATGAAAACAGATAATTCACTGCTTCAAACTGATTATTATTAGAGGAGACACGACCCTCCTGTCCATCTTTTACCTCTTTTTTTTTGTTTGATTGTCTTTAGAAATCATTTCATGGGTGCTGTTGTGTGTAGTGTGCCGTCCTAAGAGATGTTCCCTGCTTAAGCAAATACTCTGCACTGCTACCTTTAAATTGTCGTTTCCACGGTCCACACACTGCTGCATGCTACAAAAACACCAGTGTACAAGGCCACGCAGAGGCCTTATCCAGGATTTAGATTAGCTTCTAAAGAGAAGCCTTTGTATTTGACTCAGATAAGTTTCAACAAAGAGTTTCATTTGTAAGTCACCCGGTTTCAGAGTTTGGTGGGAAGTCTTAAAACACAACACATGGCAAGCAGAAAGTGTGTCACATGTTTATCCACAGGTTCTCAGTGATAGACTTCAATATAGTATGAGGCCAGTCTGCACAAGACTGGCCTGATGATGTTAAGGTTTGTGGTTAAATATGATACAACTCTCATTTAGAACAAAACACAAGCTCACGTGCAGTAATCCTATGAACACTAGTCCATTAAACATTTTTGTGTGCTTGTGTCGAATGAGAGCCGAATGTGTGTGGGAGTTTGCTCTCTAATCTCCATTGAGCAAACATACCTTTTTAACCTGTGTCAGTAAACTCTGGGTCAAAGTTGTGAAAGCAATGAGCAGTTTCCACACCCAGCACTGATATTCCCAGTTTCATCAACAATGTGAATAAAGTTCAAAATGTGATTTTGCAAATTTACAGACTTTTTAATTTTAAGGAAAAGATACAATTTTACTGTAGGCATTAAATGATACAATTTTCCTATTGATATTTATACAGATCAGGAAGCAGAAAGAATTTATGACGTGATATTAATTAAAATTGGACTTAGTTTGTTAATTTCACTTTTTCAGTCAATCAGAATAATATGCTTACCCAAGCGTATCAACATCCTTTAATATCAGAATAACAAAAGAATAATATAATATAATATAATATAATATAATATAATATAATATAATATAATATAATATAATATAATATAATATAATATAATATAATATAATATAATAGCCTGGAACCACATTCAAACGTTTCTTTATGCTTTCTTTCTGCATTTTCTCTCACCATGAAACTGACCATGAATCAAAAACCTGACCTATTAGTATTCAAATATCATTATCTCAATAAAACATTTTGTTATATGTTATTTATGTAATGCTAGCCATCTCTAGACATTTAAATATTATTGGATTTTACTTTGCAATATATAGAGAAAACCCCACACTGCACTTGGAGATAGTGGGGAGGAAGAACTACTTTTTAACAGGAAGAGACCTCAAAAAAATAATTCTTGCTGAGAGGCAGCAAACCGTCATACATTGTAGTGGTATATAAACACATCAGCCTGATTCTGGAGCAACAGAGTCTCTTCCTGTTAAACGGGAGTTCCTCCTCCTCACCATTTCCAAGTATTTATTCCTAGATGACTGACTGATTGTTGGGCTTTTTCCTCTTATATTAGGTTCTATTAGGTTATTATATTAGGTTAGTAGGTTCTTCACTTATTAAAAAAAGAATACTGAGATTACTGTTGTTTAAGCACTATATAAATAAAATTAAAGTGAAGTTAAAATATTGACAGGTGTGTAAGAGAGAGTAAATAGAAGTTAATGATATGCAAAAGAAGAAAAAATGCATTTGACATAAAAAAAAAGAGGAGTGGAGAAAAAGTGCTACACCAAGCTTATCAATATCCACCAACAGATAAAGAGACAGACATAATTTGACAACACAAACAGTTCATACATGCATCTTTTTCTTTTATTTTTAGGTCTAGATTTAAATTCTTCAAAACTACCAAAAACCAGCGCAAATCTACCAGGACTAAAGTGTGGCTGAATAGCTCTGAAAACCTCCCACACCTTTCCCACATCAGTCATCAGATCAAGTTTCATTCATTATAACTATTTCTGTCACTTTTTCTCTGAACTGTCAACCTCAGTTAAATGTCTATTGTTTCACACTAGCTTTCTACAGACGCCTTAAAGAGTGGCCTTTCTGGACAGCTATAGAAGCCTTTTCCTCATGTAACTGTTGGATAACACATCATAGAAATGCATTTTGCAAACCAACACAAGCCTGTCTCAAGCCTCTACAGCTCCCACTTCAAGGGCAGTGACAAAAATCATTCCGTACAGAAAATGTGCATTTTGGTAAAAAAAAAAACTGTTTCAGCTTGAACTTTTAATGCTTTAAAAAAAAACAGCTGCACTGTAGCGTCTTTTAAGCGACATGAGCATGATTAAGCCTCTTAATTAGCTTACAATAAATTAGCATAATTCATAGGGCTTTATCAAGCATCAGCAGGCAAGAGAAAAAGTCCTGAAGCATCCTCGTGGCTCACTTGGCAAAAGGTGGATCTGTAGCTACGGCATCCTTGAAACTGCTTGAATCTGGTAGCCCCCTCATTTCCTCACACCATGATGATGGGCTGCATTCCCAAAAGAGTGGCCAAAAATGAATTAGTGAACCCAAGCGTGTTCTTACGGTTATCTATTTAAATTGAAAAGAAAATAATAACAAAGGAGCCAGAAGTACAAGACAAAAGCTCCTGTGTGTCTCTGTGTGCTCAACCCTCTTGACATAGCAGCATGTTGCAGTTTTACTCTGAGTACTCTCTTTATCAAAAAGCTGTGGCAACATTTGGCAGAGCAGCACAAGAGTGAGTGAAGCTGGAGAGTGCAAAAGCATTAGTAAGAAAAACTGGGTCCCTGTAAGGCATGAGGTGATTCTGTCGAGCCTATTTCAGTCAGGGGCGCTATAGTCAAAAGAAGATTGTTATTTCCATCTGCAGTAATTTATATTTAGCTGTACGGCTCGTTCTGAACCTTCCCGCCCTTCCACATGCATGCATGAAAAGCCTGAGGCGGAGAGCAGCAGCAAGAGCCCCACACAGAGCAGAGCAGGCATCAATGACAGCAGACATGACACTGATTAAATCAGACACAGCATGAAAAGGAGCAACTGTAGACAGGCTAAAGCAACTCAAAGATACCCATTATGCTCATTTCCAGATTCAGCTTTTACTGGACCTGGACTCTACTAGCATAGCTTTGCATGAATCACAGTTCAAAATAATCATTACTTATTTCATACTGGGCAACTTTGCATAGCCCCGCACTTCATCCTCTGTTTAAAAAACATAAATTCTCTCCCTTTCATCCCATTGGCCACCCATCAGGTTTAAGCACCAAGTGGGTGGAGCTCTGTGCCTGATGTGACCATATTAGGGAAATAACCTTTCGCTGTCCTGTCCTGTACATACACCCACCTCTTTGAAAGTGTAGCAGTATAAGTATAACAGGAAAAAGGAAATGCATAATAGGTTACTTTAAATAGATTTATTATGTGGTTATGTGGTGAATGTGGTCGGTGTTACCAGACTTCCTGCTCGTTTAGGAGTCAGCATTTGCTCATCACGAAAATCTGTAGAAAATTTCACGGCAAATCCGTTTGCTTAAAATTTTAACTCTGTAAAACCTGAATTTTTAAAAACTGGTCTATTGAACCTTCTGACGAAAAAAAATCATACACGTCATCATACACTTGGTGTTATAATGTTAACAAAGCTTTTTCAAATGTCAGGATAACTGACACAATGTTTACTTCAGCATATGTGAGCTTGTAGGCATGAACCAGAGAATCGATCATGACAACAAGTCATTACAATATCCTACACAGTGTTTAGGATAACGTTCAAGACACAATAACGAAGAAAATGATCAACAGTCTTCCATAAATAGATACCAAAAGGATTATAAATCACGGGTATTAATATGATGAGGAAGCACACAGTTATTACATTTTCTAACAATGCCAGAGAAACAAACATTCAGCATTAAAATCAAATCTTTTATTCCATTTGTGTCCGCATAAATATTTAAGGAGAATAACGCAGCAAGAATAATAAATCATCCGCATACATTTTTCTACTATGTACCCCTTGGCTGCTGTTACTCTGACAATAAAAAGATTACACCTGAATCCTGAAGCCCCCCCCGCTCCAAAAAACTGTTATCTATGTCCTCCGCCTCCTCTCTGTACAACAACCAGCCCAGCTGACTCTGGAGGATCCTGTAATATCGGGTGCACACAGTGTAATCCGTCGCCTTTTCAAACAGATTCTGATTATTGCGTAGAAACTGAATGCACGTTTCCCTGTTTCCATCCCTCCTATATTTGGCCCCACGTCCTTCTCGGATCTAATTATTCCTGTTAAATACATGTACTGGGTAGTTCAAGTTCAAAGGGGCGTGTCGCTGGTGAAATAAATGTGTTTTGTGAGAATGAGCAGCTGCAGTGCCATACAAATGCAGCCATTTTCTCTGGTCAGTGCACTTCCCTGCCCATCCTCACAGCATCATCAAAGCCTTGCTAAGCTTATGTGTTTTTCCGCTTACACACACGTGTGTGTGCGTGTGCGTGAAGTGTGTTTGACACTGTGCCAGCGTCTGTGTGTATGCACACATAATTATGCAGCATAGATCTGTGAGTTAGCCCTTGAAAAAACATGCCAGTTCATTCACACTAACAATACGATATTTTCCAGATGGCACAGGTCCACATTGATCTGCAGCCAGAGCATTCATCCTCCGGTGCTTTCGCATATCAACCAATAAAGTCACCTAGCAGAAATTCCATTAAAATGCATATATTATTGAGTTTCTAACCAACAAGAGGCCCAGGCGATGTGAGACAATGTCAGGCTTCTGGGGGCTCGTTTGTTTCTTTTTTATGCCACAAAGAAGTAATTTTTTAAAAAAAAGTAATGATCTAATTAAAAAGGCATTCCAAAAACGCTTTACAAACTAATGAAAATGCATTTCGTGATGTATCTCATTAATATACACGTGTGTATTTTTACCCAAAGCACAATTATCGCATCACGAACAGAGAAACATGAGTCTCAGTGAGGAACAATGCACTCGTATCTGAGAGTCATTAGAACTGCAAAATCTACCAAGATTACGATCATTCAGCCATTATTGGCTGATTAGGTCAACAGTTTCTACAAATCTGTCTCTTCAAAGCATCCAACAACTACACTTTCCTTTAGCTTAAGTTGAGCTCCTTCTGATTAATCCTCCTTTGTGGATTAATCAGGCTTTAACCCCCAAATGTTCAACTACTAAACAATCATCATGTCTGCTTGATGTTCGTGCCATTAAATCCAAATTAAACCAATGTGTCTTTTGAGCAGCGCCGTACATGCAGATATTTGAGGACTATACCAATATCAGCTTTATTTTTTAATACAAAGCTCTGATGAGGTGTATGACAGAGCTACCTAAACCTCGTCAAAACTTTCTCCATCTCTGATTAGCCAATATATCAGCCTGGCAGATGTATGCTGACGCTAAGCTTTATTTCATCCTGTTCTAATAAACTTTTGTTGCTGAATTTTGACGCTGACGGGTTTTCACACAAATGAAGACAATACCGAGAGCGTTGCAGACAGCAGCCGCCATCTGTGGTGCGAACCTAACGGCGGTTTATTGATGTGAGTTCTGTTGTATGAAACGCAGACATTGGCATTTGCAGACGCCTCGGCCTGTGATCAATCAGATTAAATAATATTTATATCCTCGCTCCTATTTTTCCTCCCTCAACGTCAACCCTTTTTGTCGTTGTCTTTTTAGTTTTGTTATAACATTTAAGCTAACTGCCTGGCATTAGACACCAGGCCACTGGATAAACAGAGTAATATCACTGCTGTAATAAACATGATAAAATGAAGACAGATGCATGGTAATTGTAGAGCAAGTAAAAAAACAACATTGAGGATTTTGATAGGAGAGGCTGAGAAAGTGTTTTTGTCTCCTTCTTGCAGATCTCTGTAAGTAGGAGGTAGTTAGCCTCTCTTATTCATACTGGATTGCTGTCAATTCCTGGCACAGCCTCTTCCTCACATGGACTGAAATGACAAGGCTATTACTGCAGTGTGGGTCGTCTGCTATTTATTTATTTTTTTGTGGTTGTTTTGATTTCCTTTTTCTTTTCCTAAAATTTAACTGCTTAAACACAACCTATCAGAGTCTCTTTTACATGAATAAATAAATCTAAGTAGTGGAAGAAATGAATTTGTTATCCTTCAAAGCAGATCTTACTCTCCTGAGTGGAGACAAAAGGACTATAGCCAATTATCCAGCAGTCTGCAGGAGCATCTAACTGTAACCCAATGCGACAACAACACTAAACATAAGTCGTGCGACCAGGTTCGTGAGGGGTGCTTGCTTCAGACAAGCCTCCTTTAGAAAACAAACACGATCTAGGTCAGATGTTCTTCTGCAGGTCTCCAACAAGCAAAAGCCTGATTCAGATAGCCTTCATCTCTTTATCAGGCAAACCAACATTACCCTGTGACCACTGCACTCAAAGGACAAGGCTAGTGCTTTACAAACAAGAGCGGTCTGAGAATCTTGGCTTTCAAAACATGTATGAATCAGGCTTCTCATTTCAGTATATCATATAGTTGTGAAATATGACCCAAAATGTCCACT
The DNA here is from genome assembly GCA_015108515.1 of Hemichromis elongatus. Taxonomy (NCBI): domain Eukaryota; kingdom Metazoa; phylum Chordata; class Actinopteri; order Cichliformes; family Cichlidae; genus Hemichromis; species Hemichromis elongatus. The sequence continues at coordinate 9,493 of VUQR01011913.1, forward strand.
GTTGCTCAGTTTTATCCTGTTATACCATGCTTTAAAAAAATCGGGGCCATGTGCCGTAAAATCTTGGACGAGAACCTCCTCGCCTAAGCCAAAACACTGAAGATGGGTCGTGGATGGGTCTTTAGGCATGGCAATGACCCAAAACCGACTGCCAAGGCAGCAAAGGAGTGGCTAAAGAAGAAGCACATTAAGGTCATGGAGTGGCTTAGCCGGTCTCCAGACATCAACACTATAGAAAAATTGTGAAGGGAGCTGAAGCTTCATGTTCCCAGGCAGCAGTTAGAGAGTTTCTGTAAAGAATGAATCTTTTGACCAACTACAAGAAACCTCTCACTCCTGTGCTAAGTTGTACTAAGTTATGTCATGCTTTGCTTGGGGATCAAATACTGATTTGACTCAGTGACATGCAAATCAATTTATAACTTTTATGTAATGTAATCTTTCCTCGATTTTTGGATTTTTGAACTGAAACTAGCATAAATATGAGAGACTGTTTCTAAGTGAGCAAAATTGCAAATTCAACAGGGAATCAAATAATTATTTACCCCATTGTACTCCAAAAGCAGATCACGTATAATATTTAACTTCTTAAGAAAGAAATCATCATAGTACTAGTAGCGTTTTTGTAAATGTTACTCTAACAGAAGCAGCGCAACTGTTCGACCATAAATTATACACATTTGTGCTCTAGTGAGTATTTACAGCAGTGTATGTGAGATTAGCTTGAGCCATAAAACACTGCCCCGGTTCACTGTAAGGAACAATCAAGTCACCAAGTGCAACAGCGTGACTCATTTATGTGTTTTTTACAGAAAACAACAGAGCTCCACGACACAGAGGAATAAGCACATTCTGGCTTTACTGTTAGTTTTTCATGAGTTTTGCTCACAAATATAAATACTTGGCCCTTTAAAACTTTGTGTTTTCATATTGACAGTTTATTACAAGCACAAGAAATGTGGACCTTACCTTGTGTCGGCACTTCAGAACAACACCATAGGCACCTAAAACAGAAGCAAAAACCACGATTTCTTTCATTTCCTTTACTGTTTATTCATCCATTCACAGTAACTTTTTTTCTTTCAAGTGGAACCAATAACAGTAAATAATGAAACACAAATTCAGCTTGAAACGCTGTAATTAACATGCCAGCATGATCTACAGCCATAAACAAACAAAGACTATTATTCCAACTGCTAAGTGAAAAGCATTTGAAGTAACCCTTCTTATATGTTCGCATGAACTACACATGAACTAAACATCTTCCCCTTATAAAAAGGACAGGTGGTCCAGAAAGTAGGACACAAGTGTTGGCAAGCTACTGTAGATCTGATGTTATCGACCCTGGCAGTCACATGCATGCATCCCCCGAGGGTTCGAGAGGAATTCTTGGACCGAGCAGGCATATGACGAACGGATCTGTGCTCCTTTACGAGAACATCAGTGCTGAGAAGTTATCTGCTCTCTACAGTCAAACACACTTAAAAGACTAAACTGGATGTATTGGCTATATCTATAGGGTACTATTTTACCACCATTAACAATTTTGACTTTTGTCTTTATTATTATTAAAATTATGTATGTATTTATTTTGAAAAAGTCAATCAGTGTCTGCTGGTGTTTCTCTAATCCGAGACTGAACTTCATCTCTTGAACATGTAAATATCTTGGATACACATCACCCAGAAGACACTGGTGAGTGAGAAACCTAGCGTTTGTAATAAAGCATCGCGATATATGGTGGACTGAGGAGGTGCTGTGCGCATGCCATAACCACCATAACCATACACAGCTAGCATCCTTAAACTCTTAAACCCTTCAGCATTTTAGTTTGGCTTTATATTCTTTGCAGCTCCACTAAGCACGACTGCCACCAATGAAAAATCCTCTGACTAACTAACAACAAACCAAACTGGACAGGTTTTTGGTGTGTGCAGCCTAGTTTCATGACAATTTAGGTAATCAATACTTAATTTAAAGTAAGGACACTTTAGCCTCAACTCTTATTCCATTCCTAATAAAATAGTGCACACAAAGCCACAAAACATCCCTCAACTGTTAAAAGATTGGGAAAATAATATCTCCTGTTCATTTCCGTCCTTCAATGAGAAGCTGGAGATAACTGCACATAATTCAGTGTATTTTTAATTGCTGGGGTGAGCTGCATGCACTTAGCACTTAGTACTAAAACATTAACAAAACTGACTGACCTCAAGATCACTGAGGAAAAATCTATGATGCTGGGATCAAGTGGAGCATATACTGCAATGAGTGCTACGGCAGGAAAGGAGATGAGCAGGAAAACTTCTACAACTTTTACAGTTTAATGTGACACCAAAAGTGCTGACTTCCTTCCCAACCGGCGCATCATCGGACTGGCACGCAGCTTTTAAAATCCAGCTCGAGATTTCCCCGCGTCTTTCTGCCACGCATTATAAAACTTCTAAGACGTGGGAGTAGAAGAGTAAGGGTGTAAAAACTAGGACGTGTGGGTGGCCTCCCTTCAGGGCTACTGCCACTTTCTATCAACAAAGTAGCTCGAGGCAAAAGAAAAAACAGGAGAAGCATTTCAGGGGAATTTAACTATCACACAGCCATGCCCCGCTGATATTTACTAAAATAAAGCAAAAAAACACTACTTCATTTATCCAATAAGAACATGAAAGTATGAATCACATTAACACATCTAGCTTTGGTTTGTCACATTTGAATTCTTTTGGATAAATACATTTGAAACAGACACCCTTGACCTTAATAAGCTGTAAAGGTCAGGCTTTTAATGGGCTTGTTCTGCAGGCAAATTGGTTCAAAACAATCAACTGGTCGCTCACTAAAAAGCCATGCAAGTGTGCATGAAAGGCTAGACTGGACTAGCTCTCACTGTCTACTGCAGATTGGAAAAGCAATCACACAAAACAGGCTTTTAAGCAAGTAAATAACCACACGTACCTTCACCCACAATCCCAAGGACTTCAAATTTATTCATTACATCACCAATGTCAGGGATCTTCATGAAGTCAAAGGGTATGCTGTGTGAGGTGGGTGGGGCTCAGGCTCGGGGGGCCCCGGCTACAGGACGGCATGAGTCGGCCAGCTGTCGGCTCCTGAGAGGCGAACGCCTGCTGTAAGCCATAATATCCGTCACATGCCTCCGCCAGTGCCTCGTCTTCACCTGCAGGAAAACAATGCAGCAAATCAAGACAGATAAAGAGCCCTCCTAGCTCAGAGTTAAAAGAAAATCTACCAATAGCTAATTCATAAACGGTTGAGAAAAAACAAACCTGTGACACAAAATTCGCAACCTAGCAAGGGTGATTCCTGCCATGTTTATGTCACTTTTATTAAGCTTTATAAAAGGTGACTAGAAAGAGAAATGATCACAATGCGTGAAGCAGAGGCAGAAATGTCCCAACTTTTAGTCCCTTTTAAAATAAAAAAGCAGGATCCTCAAATTCCCAGAAATCAGTTTAATAGTCTTTCTATCCTCCCTTGCCTGCATGCCCTAATTTCTCGATCTCTATGCCCACAGTTTTAAAACACAGGCTTTTTTGCAGCTAATTGAAATCGTCAGGATTGCTAAAGATAACCCTGATCATATCACAAGGGTTATTTTCCCAAGACTTGACGAAGCTGCTCTAGAGCCACAAAAGACATTGCACGAAGGATTTAACAGGCTGTGCAGCACTCCACATACCGAGCCAATGGACCCGAATGTGTGAAATCAGTGGACTGTCTCGTCAGCATAAATTAAGTAAATAAAAAGGTGCCATATTATAGTTTACACAACCCGATGAAAATGATGTTGAAAATACTAAATTCCTACCTGTTTAGAGAGAGTGAAAGGGCACCACGCGCATTGTGAACGTGATCAAAGGATTTCCTCTGGTATCCACACACTCTTTATTGAATCAGATAAGACTCCAGATACCACTTTCTCCATTTCATCTTCTCCTAGCTGGAAAGCTCAAGGACTTGTGTAGCCTACACACACACACTCGCAATCTCCTACAGAGCTGTGGGCACAGGAGCTGCTCATCACTATGCAAAAACCTCGGCACCAAAATAAACTGAGTCTCCCTGAACACCAAATATCGCTGTGTGGTCTGTTACTCCCTTATCTTACTCAGCAGCAAACCCTCAACTGTAGGCTAAACTCAAACACTTTTACCTCACTGAAAATGCCTTTTATTTTTCACTCATGAGGGTGTTTCTGTGCTTCCGTCCATTTCAGTTCGCAGCCTACATGAAGTGGCATGCAAGCCTATTGTTTTTCCCAAGCAGATTTTTGCCAACTAACCCACCAGGCCCACTCCTAGAAGGATAATATGATCAGGAATGCACAGTGCATGGCTGTGGATCGTATATTTTGTCTCTATCAACAGCATGACTCATGCGTGGTGCGTGGAATTGAGAATGCAGAACCTCCAAAATCTCTTCATATGATCAGTGCACTAGTATTTATGCAGAATTGTGTCTTTCTGATTATTAAAAGTGGTGGAAATTTGTAAAAAAAAAAACAACAACAACAACAATAACAATAACAAAGGGATCCGTCTAACAACGTCACTCAGGTTTGGAGTAATTTGATCTTTTTGGGTGAACTACACAAAATTACGCAAACAACAATAGACACAAGTTTAAATTTAAGGTAAAACGAAGAATTGTGGTTGAAAAAAATGGGAATCTACTGCTGTTTATGTAAAAATCTCACCTGCATTTGTGGTGTTGCTTCTTACAACAAGCGTCTCACGTTCCCTAACAGCTACCAAGGTGAAATGTAGCTGTCACAAATCATCATTTTTAACTGTAGCCTATGTATTTACCTGTGAATATATGGACATATGCATGTATGCGTGTGTGTGTGTGTGTGAGAGAGAGAGAGAGAGAGAGAGAGAGACAGGGAGCTATGACTGCCCACAGACTGAATGTAGCGCCCACATTTTTAATGCAGAGCAACAGCAAACCCAACAAGTCAAACATATGAAGCCAACTTAATAGAAATTAACAGTTTTTTTTAGTTATTCTTGAACCAGCTGATTCACAAAACATGCAAAACAAATCTCCCGCCTGCCTTAACACATAAGAAATCCGAGTCACCCTCGGAGGTTAGGAGTTATCCAACTAAAGATAAAAAACTACTCACTCAGTCAATGTTTTGGGGGAAAAGACGATGGAAACGGGCCCATATAAATATATCCACCCACCAACGACGTTATTTTCATTGCAGCAGGCAGCTACAGTAACTGGTTCGTGCGGTTGACAAGCTCCGAGCCCATCGCCAGGCAACAGTTCGAGCGACGTGACAGCGACCAATGAAAATGCTCGGAACTGTTGTTTATTCCAACACCCCCTTAGCTTCGGCCAATTAGAACAAAGATGGCTTCCGGAGGGGGAGGAGGGGGGCAAGGGGAGGGTTGCTGAAAACTGTGTTGCGGTCTGAGGGTGTTTGGTATGAAGGTGGGATATTATTGTTCTAATTTCTCAATTACATAATTCCGGCAAATCACACCCCGCGTTCAAATATGACAACACAATTTAGCTAAAGGCCACTCCAAAGTACAGAAAGAGGCAGAAAGATTGCCTTTTAAGGATGCTATGAGGTAACAACGTGTATACACAAGCTAAGTGCCTTGCTTAAGGGTAATGCTCGATTCACTTGACAGCAGTCATTTCAAAATACCTCATATTTTAAAGAGGCTACAGTGTTGGAAAACAACAATCAGGTTGTCACTTTCATAAAGCAACTGGCGACTGTGGGGAGGAAGAAGGCTCTTTGAACAACACCAGAAGAAGTAAGCTCAGAAAGGGGCAGCCAGTTGGCTGGTTGGTCAGAGGAAAGATAAGAAGGAAAAGAAGAGCTTTGAGGGACCACAAACAAAAAATGGGAAAAAACAAACAACAGCATAAAGTAAGTAGATGTTAATGGTGTGTAATAGGGCCATATAAATGCATCAGGGAGTGAAGGAGACATACATCAAGACTCCCAGCTGCAGTCTAAAAACTTAGAGTGAAATGTGAAGAAACTGCTATGACTCTATATCCAAATCATACGGAAGAGGATTAGGGCCACCGGAAAAAAAATTGGGCACGAGTTTTTTTTTCTTCTTTTCAAGAATTCTAAGATTAAAGTCAGACTTCTGAGAAAAAAAGTCAAAATTCTGAATTTAATCTCGGAATTCTGACTTTAATCATAGAATTCTGACTTTTTTCTAAGAATTCTGACTTTAATCATAGAATTCTGACTTTTTTCTAAGAATTCTGACTTTAATCTTAGAATTCTGAGTTTTTTCTCAAAATTCTGACTTTAATCTTACGATTCTGGAAAAGAAGAAAAAAAAATACGTGCCCAATTTTTCCCCCAGTGGCCCTAACCCTCTTCTGTAAAATCATGTGTGTATTGTTTTCAAGAGAAATCAACTGTAGCTAAACACAGGCTGGGCTGCACTTTTGTGCAATACCAATTTTCACCACTAAGTGCGCAGAGAATCAGGAGAACTATTATTTAATCACTAAATGAAGAACACATTCTTAGTCAATTATAGGATGGGGAAAGGAAAAGATTCGTGATTATAAAGCCTGCCAACAGAATGTGCAGCAAATGCACTTTAGGTTACTTTATTATTTCCAAAGGTGTCACCACAGGAGACACAATAGTCTGAAAGCCTTGATTCATCTTGCATTTCTTTATATTTCTTTAGGAAAACTGGGAATAGGTGCAGTAATTTACTGAAATATCTGCAAATATGGAAATATAGAATGTGAGGCCAATACAGAGTTTTTGAAAGTTAAAATTTGGTACAAGCACCTTCATTTCCCAGCCAAAACTCTCTTAAACTCTCTTCAGGCTTCTTGAAGGACGTTTCATCTCTCTTCTATGAATGTTCACTGTGTTAGATTCTGTTTTCTGCTGTGATGATCCCACACTGCTTCAAAGATGTTAAGGCCCAGGTTAGATGCAGATAACAGCCAGGTGCATCTCTCAGGTCCTGTGTCAGGTCTTTGCTGCATTTATTTTGCTATTTCTTAACAACATGACTTCCTGATAATGTTCATCTACTTTAAACAGTTTTTTTTTTTTTAGGTCTGCCACGTCTTCTCTTTGTCCTCCACCTTTCCAATTTCATTAAACGTTTAAGGAGGCACTGCACACCCTACCAAGATATACCAAGTTTTCAGCTGTGAATCGTCTGGGAATCATGTTGTTGTTGCAAAAATGCTTTCGCATGCCTGTCAAAATGTGCTATTTTTGACATTTGTCATAGATTCAGCTAAAGAAATTTATATCTATCTAAAAACTGGTTATTTGGTAAGTTTTCTGTTTTGTAAAGACAAAACACTGCTCCCTCCCTTAGTTAGGGGTGATTGATAGATACGTATTAAGTGGCTTAAAAATGACAAGAAAGTCTAAATAACTGAACAGCATATAAAGAAATAAAGAGTGACTCAAGACTTTTGCACTGTACTGTACCTTCATCTGATAGGAGTATAAATGAGGCTGGCAGTTAGCTTCTGCCTTCCACTCTCACAAAGCTGCAGGTTGTGTGTTGTGTGTGTGTGAGTGGGTTCTTGTAATTTACAAAGACTATTTCAAACTCGCCCTCTGAGGACACAAAGACAGTCTACAGCCTCCCTGAGGAAAAACAAATGCCTAGAAGCTTAAAGAGCCCCATTGAGACAAAGTTCACCCATACAGATACAGACAAAACAACAGCTGTACACACATTAATTTTATTGAGTAAAACATTTATTTTCCAGGTGATTGTAACACTCAGAGAGCATTCCTGCATTAATTTCAGCTGAATAACCACAGGGCTGTGAAGCCTTATCACTGTACATGTTAACAACGATTAGGGTCATGCTTTGTGTGCAACAATTCATGTAGTGTACGGGATTCTGAATTAATTTTTAGTGTGCAGAAAGTAACTGGTTGTTCCCCTTCCTTGCTATTGTCATTCAAAACACGCTGCATAACTTTTTGAGTGTTTGTGCTGACCAATGCTGCCACCGACAGGTTTGTCCTGAAACTGAATGAACCCAGACTGTACTGTGGTCTTAAAGAAAGCATCTGTGTGCACTTTGAGACTTAGTTGCATTTAAAAACATTTGAATGAGTGATTAATTGATATCACATATCATTTATTTTGTAAAATTTGAATATTCATTGAATAACTTTCTATTTTATTAACTCTAGATTTTCTGTTTTAAAGCACCTTGAGGTGACTTGTTGTGATTTGATGCCATATAAATAAAACTGAACTGAATTGAAATTGAGTTTCCAATTATTTTTATTTCATCCATCTAAACAATACAGAAGTCAGTAATAACTGAGCTCATCAGGTTGTCTTTTGAGGTTGTCATGATGTGAGTTAACTGGGAGGCTCGGAGGTAAAATTTGCCATCAACATGGTCCTCCTCTCCCTCAAGGACTTCCTTGAAAGGAATCAGGCACTCAATTTTTATTTAGTGTATCAAGGTTTATTTTTCCAACTTCAAGTCAACTGCAATTGTGAGTTTAAACAGGGAAAGGACACAGAAAGAGTTTTTTTTTATCATTTTTTATCATTCCAAAATGCATCTGGAGAAGAGAAGTGGCGTGATAGAGAGGCTCTAATCAAGGTTTCTCACATTTAACCTTTGAAAAAGTGTTTTTTTCCTTCAAATTATGAAGAGGTGTAGCACACAGCTGGAGTATACAAACTGTGAAGGATTCTGAACAACCTGTCCTTACCTCAGAATGGAAAGTAAAAGAAAAACAAGCTTAGGCCTTCAGCCAGTTACTCTTAAATTTACAGATAAACAAAGTTATTTTTTAAACTAACGTACTCTCGACTCAACAAAACTGCTGCCTACGTGAAGGAGAGTCTGTGAATGTAATACAGTGACCCAAAGGTGAGCCCAAGGAACACAAGAGCCAAGGAAAGAATAGGAAAGGAAGCAAGGTGGAAAAGTGAGAAAAAGTAGAAAATAAAACGTGAATCTGTCAGGAAGTGCAACCAGACTGACCCTAAACATGATGCAGAGACAGTAGGAAGTACATACCCAGTACAGAAGGTGATGTGGAATATGTTACGGTTTGTTTAATTGGGTAAATCTTATTTGATGAGATCTAATTAGCTATAATTTTGCACTTGTTGAAATATTAATACAGTAATTATTTAATCCATAATCATGACTGCCATCACCATCATAATCAAGGCAGGAGACACCACTTTCTAACTTGTATTTACCCCTCACAGCAGTTGTGCAGCCATAAAAGCCATTAATATGTCAGCCTGATGTTTATTACAAACAGTTAACAAGATTCAAATCTATTTCCAAACTAGCCGGCTCATAGCCAGTAATACAGAGGAGAGACAACGCCGGTAAAGAGCGAATAATAATAAACCAGAAATGTGTGAAGTCAGTCCGATTAGAAATATTAAGGATGAGTAAAATACACAGCTCCAAAAAATTAGGAGAAAATTGAATTCATACAACCTGACGAATGAAATATTTAAGATGAAAATCTAAACTGGATTTTTGAGAAACATTTGAAAACCCAAATCATCAACCTTTTCGGGGTTAGACTTGTTTTGTAATGCAGCTCAGCAATGTGTACAACCCACTACATGCTTGTATGCACTCCTGCAATGTCTGTGCATGCTCCTTACTAGGCAGTGGATGGTTTCCTGGAGGATCTCCTCTCAGACCATAGCATCCTGGTATGTGTGGTAGTATTTGGTTCTTGGACGTTCCAGAAATTCTGAATTTAATTCAGTTTTGGGAAGAGCCATTTGATGGCATCCATGCTTTGGCCATCCAGGAGCTGCCTACCACACTCTACTCAGCACAAGGTCTAATAATTTCATCCCAGTACCAACAACAGCAAGGGGCTTCAAACTCTTTCATGCTTGGATCATTTGAGATATTCCAAATATATATGATATTCCCAATTTTCTGAGACAACATTTGACATGAATATCTCAGAAACCATCAATGATAAAAGCCTGAGTGTGCCACTTTAGCTCAGTGGGATGAGCAGGCGACCATATGTCGTATGGCTGAGAGCGACCGGCCCAGTTTGAGTCCAACCCACAGCCCTTTGCTGCACGTCTTCACCTCTCTCCCTCCGCTTTCCTGTCAGTCTTCACTGTACCAAACCAGAAGAAGTAATACTTTAAGATAAATTTTCACAGGCCTCTCCATAAAAATGAATCCAATTGGGGGGTTATATTTCCCCCTGGACATACCCCTGCCACTGTACAGTATTTTATTTAAAACTATGCAATTAAGAACAAATTAGTGATTGTGATATTCCTACCATAAAATGCACCCATGTGTTGTTGGTTGTTTTGTAAACACAAGTAGTTTGGCTAAGCCCAAACTTTCTATTTCAAATCAAAGGCGTTACTAAAACTAAGACTAACTGTGAAAAAACAACAGTTTAGTCAGTGGAATAAGTCTTTAAAATATGCCGTCATAAAATAGGCTAAAAAATAATAATAATTAAAAATAAAAAGGTAAAAAAGAGTGAAGAAAGCACAAGGAACTAATACGAGGAAACAAACAGGGTATACAGAAGGAAACATTCATAGATGACTCAGCAAGGAAACACAGCAGATATACACGGGTGAACCAACACAGGGACACAAAAGAAAACAAAACCCTCAAAGTACAACAGGAAATAACTAAAGGAGGCAGGAATACCAACACTAAACAACATGTAAGAGACAGGGAAACGCAAAGAGACTGAGGTGTGAAGACAGAAGGAGGCACAAACAGAAACACTGAGTACAGTTGATGATCTAAACCAGAACACATCCACAAAACTGTGTTCATCGCTAGAAACCGGAAGGTAAAACCTCCAAGAAACTAGCGTCATAAAACTGAAGGTCATCGTGAAATTAAACAAGAAACAAAGTCTCACAATTCAAAGAATAACAGGAAATCAAAACTAAAATGCTGGAACAATAACAAAACACCAAACACAAACCATGACTCAAATAAATAAACTACATCTAAGATATGAAGTCAAGATACCAGGAAATTCCAGGGGCACGACAATGACGACTGAGACTGCGGAAGGGTTGCAATTATACTGCAATACCTCACAACTCACAAACCCTTATATAATTATCATTAAAAAGAAGCTAAACATATTTAAACATTAAAAACTAAATAGTAAGAATAATACTTGAAGTTTAAACTGTGAAGAAGTGAAGAAGAAGTCCTTGACTATAATTTTGAAGAAGTGATTGCGAAGTACCAAGTTTTGGAAAAAGATATTACACAATGGAGTGTCAGTGATGTAATGCTCATTACACCACAGAATAAGGCCTCATCTCTACTGCTGAAGGTGTAACACTGAAGTAGGAACACTGTCTGTAGTGCATAGATTAGATCTGAGCCTGCCAATACCTGTATTCATAGTGAACCTGCGAAAACAAGGTGGAGTTTAAAAACCTCACAATTCTCTTTGCATCGTATCTTTTCAATCAGCAAACCACACCTTTTTAATTACTTTTGTCATCATGGGTGGCGTTTACCCCAGCCACCAGTGAGAACAAAGCCCATGGAAAATATTCATTATTGTTTGAGTAATTCGTGTTTTTATTACATCAAAGAGATTGAGCATGCCTCCATCGGGCAGTTATTTACCTGTAGCAAATAAAAGAGTTGAACAGTTTGAAATGTGCACGCTACGTCAGATCAACCAACACGATCGCTTCCAGCGCAGAATCAAGTTGAACCCTCTTGGGTACAACATTGGTTATAAAAGGGAACCAAAACCCATTAAAATGTATTAATTTGCCCTAAAAATGTGCAACGTTTCAGTGGAAAAATGAACATCCACCTACATCTGCTGGGATAATGAGCTAGAGAGAGATACAGCCTCAAGGGAACACCTCGAGATATATATATATATATATTTTTTAGATGGCAGGTGTTTTTCGAACATTTTGGAAATGTTTTCTTAGAGATGAAAGTGATCAGTTCTTCTTTCTTTGTTTTCGTTTTAGAAGACGTTTTAACCAGAGCCATTGGAAAACACCACCATTATAATTTATTTTTTAATATTTTTTAATGGAATCTTAGATTACTCCTATATAATATGTGATTTTGTTTAACTACACTATGAAAAAATAAAGATATAAGTCAAGGTAACATAGACTTAATTCTTGCCTTTCAAACCAGAGACATTCTATTTTAAACTTGAAGGTCAATTTGAAAAACAAGCAAAATTAACAAAGTGGCAGTAAGGTCTTCTTAAATGCAGGATCATCAAATTATGGAACCACAAATCCTTCATAGGGCATAACCTAACTGGACAAATACAGAAAGATCTGCACTTTACTGGAAAATCAAAAATAAGTAGCAATTTGGTTACAGAAAAATTAATGCAGAACAAAAAAACGGATTTTGACGTTAGGCTGTGGGAGTAAAATCGTTTTGGTTGCACAGATTAAATCTGTTTTTAGACCATGTAAGTTTCAGGTGGACATCTACTGAAAAATAAGGCAACTTAAAATGCACTGAATTTCAAACCATCTCTATTGACTTTGCATGGGTGCATTATAAAAACACTTGCTTTAAGGGGGGCAAGCTTTAATGCACCCGTCATTTTCTCTTTCCTTGCTCTCTCTCATCTTTTTTATTCTGGCCTCCAGGAGGTTTTTCATGTTTATGTGGAATGTGTCCTTCTCCCCATTCCTCCTTTCATAACATGGCCCGCTGTTTCTGAATAACCCTCAAAACCTAGGACATGTTCCCAGAATACTCAATGGATAATCTGGCCTAAGTAATAAGAATTTGAGACAAACTGAAGCATGGACAGTAAATTATATGCAAAAGGAATATGCATGTTTTCATATAATGAAAGTAAGTCTTGGGAGTTTCCATTTTCTATTTGGGTACCTCAATTTCCTCTCACAAAAACATCCTTACTGTGACTAAGTCCTTCCAGAGCTTTCAAGATCATTGTTGATTGTGTTTATTTATAAGTTTTAGTTGTTATATAGTTTGATACTTAAACACTGAGTGGCTGTTCTGCAAAGTTAAGCGACTGTGAGGCCACTGGTGGTGTAACTACTACAGGTGCCCTCTGCACAGCTGAGGCAAACAGCAGCGACGAATAAGGATGTGAAACTCCTATAATCTTCTTTCCTACTGAGAACTGAGCTGAAAGTGGAAATATTCCTGGTATTAGACAGACCTTTTATTTTTATAAAATGACAACTCCCCCAGTGTTAAAGTTATTCTTACATTTTTAAAAGTAAATGTACTCTATAATTGTTTCACAAATGAGTGACACTTTTCAGTATTTGCTCTGTTTGGTCAGTGCAAACAGGAATCTGCTTTGGTCTCC